>CAEMYA010000184.1:1775469-1787884 GCA_903131615.1 Diplodus sargus | reverse complement strand
AAAAAAAGTTTTTTTAATGAAAAGCTGATATAAATATAAGCAGGTAACAAAAAGCTAAGAAAACAGTTGGAAAGAAAAAACAAGAAAATACAAAACTTTCAATAATTAAATCAAGTACCAAAAAGAATAAACGTGAATTAAGTACACCGTGACACATGAATCCTACAAAATAAAACAGGAAACAATAATATTGAATCCCAACATCATGACAGAAAATGGATTGCTGCAGAAAAACTGACCTGAGTCCTTCAGAAAGAAATCCACAGTCCAGCACCTTTAAAACAAATTCAACACGTCGTCCACAGGCTTGTGTTGGGCCTTTCATTACACAAGGCACACTTAAGTAGTGTTTATGCAACATTAAAAGGGAGATTTAAGTTAAATTTGACTATCAATAATAATTGATGAATATCATGGATAATTATTAATCATAATAAATAATATGATCCAATTTAAATTAGATCACCTCAGGGCACCACCCTTGAAGAAGGGAAAACATAGCAAATTTACCAAATCGGTCTCATAAAAAGGTTCTATACTGTTTATAACTGATTAATAATTAACTTAGTAACTGCAACCAAATTTCTCATAACAGCTAGTAATGGTTGAAGGATTTTGGAGTTCTTGACAGCATAGAGGTTGGCAACATTCACTCCTGTACAACATTAAATAGACAGCAAGAAAGATTTTTATTTAACACAATGATGAAAACACACCTTCTAACTAACATGTACTATATACAGGTGTGTGTGTGTATGTGAAAACAAGACTTTAACAAACTGTATTCACACACCCATTGAGACAGGCAATGAATTCAGTGTCTTGCCCAAGGACACTATGAAATGATGACACAGAGTGGAGGACTTGGGATTCGAAACATTCAAATCTTTTCATGCAGTGACTGCTGGTATTAATTTAATATCACATACACCACTTACGCACTGCTGAAAATGCATCCCAGAGCAAGCCAGCTCTAAAATAATTACATCATGTTACTTAATAATTCAGGTAGGTACCCGGAACAGGTCTCTCTTGTAAATGAGACTCTGGGTCTCAATGAGATTTTACCTGTATAAATAAAGCTTAATAAGAAAAAAAAAATAGTCATTGGCCGTACTCAGTGGGGCATGTCACTTGTTGGATTTTTTGATTTGCCTGGCAACAGATTTTTTTTTTGTTGATATATTTATTAGTTTTTGTATTCATAGATTGCAAATCATGACTTTTATCGGATATTTCTCAATTGACCAGTCCATGAAGATGTGTTTAATGTTTCTCAAGAGATAAACATTACTTTCTTACTGTTTTTGTAGTGAGAAAGAAGAGATCTTCATGACCAGAAATCAGATCAGAAATGAGTTGGAGAGACTTGGCTTAATCTGAAAAAATAAAGATGTTTAGAAAAATGGAAATGTCCCACAATAAAGGTTTCACAGATCGGAAACTGCGTCTGAATTAATGTTTAGCCTCTGTAGGATAATATAGTCCTGATTTGACAAGTCTAGGCATAGTGGTTTATGTTTGTCAGGTCTAATGTTGTCTATATGATGAGAAAATGGTGAAATCTGCCTTTATTGCATTTTCACAAATAGAATAAAGGTTTCACAGATCAGAAACTGTGTCTGAATGAATTTTTAGCCTCTTTAGGATAATTCCCCGGCAGATCGCACCCATGGGCCACAGTTTATTTCAGAGTTGTGCAAGTGCGGCTGGAAGTGGGGATTCCAGCACCACGGATAGCGCGAGTAAAAAGATTTGACAAACGTTTAAATGTGTTTGCTGAAAGCGAAACTATACATAATAAATGAAGATAGTGACATAGGCCTATTAGCAATAAAAAAAACAAACAATGAGTTGTGTGGGTGCGGCCGGTGAGTGGACCGCAGTGTTTGATGTAGGAAGTAAAGTAAACTTGAAAATCAATTTCGGAAACGCACTGTTTTGAGGGGAGGGTCGGAACAGCGGTGTTTCGGAGTAGGGCTGTTTCACAATGGAAGGCTGTCCCCTCACTCTGGTGTTAAAATGAATCATGTCATGCAAAATCCTATATGTCTGTATCTCGCATTGGATCGATTGCACCATCTACTGGATGAAAAAGGAACACAGAACAACTACGCGACACGTCCATGTACACTGACTGGTGCGCACGGTGCAGATGAACTTCCGGCCGCGAAGCATCAGAATCAGCGACCGCACGTACGTGTGAACGCCTAACAACATTTGTCAAACAGTGACAGACAGACATGCACACGCTGCTTCATACGTACGCAGCTTCTTGTTACGTGTGACAGAGTTTGCGCACGTCATTTCCGCGTACGCGTAAGCGCGTGACAAATATTTTCAATCATCTTCATGCAAGCGTTAACACGTGCGTTCGCAAAAAGACACATGAATGTTACGCGTAGTCACTAGGCGTCGTGTGATTACACGCGTGCAGCAGTCATCACGCGTGAAAGTGCGCGTGAAGGGGGGGCCATTATAAGTCAATGAGGAAACTACATTACATGTCAGGCGCGGCTTGCTGCACAGGCGTCAAAGCAGGCGCGAGTGACACGCTCAGTTGATATGTGCGCACGCTTTTTGAAACGTTTCTAACCCATAGTGTGTGTGTGTGTGTGTGTGTGTGTGTGTTTGTGTGTGTGCGTGTGTGTGTGTGTATGTGACATGATGCCATGTTAGAGAGGATGGTTAGATGCCTGCAGAGATCCTGAGTCTGTGTGAAGCGTGGTATTTGCTGTCTAGGAAAGCAAACTACCAATAACTTGACCTGAGGTCACAATAACACCAAAACAGTGAATAAACACATTACATCATCCAGAGTTTAAAGTCCTGTGCTTTGCCGTGCTATGCTATGCTGTCCCGAGCCCGTACACGTTGTGTCCGAGCCTGGCTCGGCCTGGCCCAACACATTAACTGGAATTATGAGCCCGAGCCTGATTTAAACCTGACATTTTGTTAATAAGTGGGCTGTTGTAACTGACGTTTTCAACTACAATTACGAGTTGTTTGAACCACAGAAATCTGTTCAGAATTAGTGAATATTGCAACAAATGCACTTAATGCACTCGACAAAGTCGTCACATGTTGTCACTGCCCACGACTTGTTTAAAAGGGTTCTATATCTCCGACTTTCCTCCAAACTTGCTCATAGTTAATTCTCTTGTTTTATCTTTTTCTTTACATCTTCAAGCTCCATGTTGCACTTAAATTACACAATCAGTAATGCTGGTAACACATTTCCAAACCAGTAATCAGATTAAAATAACGTATTCAATTCACTGTGCGTTACTATTATTTTTGTCATTTTCCTTAGTAAAAATATACATTTTTGCTTTCTTCTTGCGTCCCGGGGAGTGATGTCACGTGTCCAGCGAGTCACATTTTCAGCACGGGGACAACATACGTGTAACACCACGCAGCGACACAAACACAAACAACAATGGAGGGAGGAGAGAGATGCGCGTTTTCTAGCTGGAAATACAGTCATTATTATGAGTTATTAAAAAAAACACACTCAAAGATGCTTGATTAAGGGCCAAGCCCGGCCTGACCCGACCCAGGGATAGTGGCGGGAAATATCGGTCAGGGTCAGGTTGGGCTAGGGCAGAGAATCTAAATTCTAGTTTAGAGTAGAGGGTGCCGAGTGAGAGAGAGAGAACAATGAAGGCGCTGGGGTTTTGACTACCTGATCAGCGGGGGGTCTGTCACCCTGACCAATAGTAGCTCAAAACTGAATTTTGCACCTAGGTGTGAAGAATGGGGAGTTCTGGGACACTGAGTTCAGTTCAGAGGCGATTTTGAAATCCACAATGAATGACTTCATCAGTTGGTCCCAACACTTGCGTAGACAACCGAGAGAGAGAGACCTTACAATCCGCTCATGTATTGCCAATAAAAAAAAGTGATTAACACATGCAAATTGCTACAAAGTATTCGAAGAGCCCCTTTAAAAAAGTTAAGTTAATGAAAAAGCTACTTAGTTAAAGTTAAAAGAGCACTTGTTGAATTATCTCTCACCCTGGGATGATTTTTTAATATCCAGCTGTAACCTGCTTCTGTCCCATCGGTCATTTTGTTATTCAGGAGTTGATCCCCCTCGAATCAGGCTGTACCTGATCTTCCTCTATCCTGATGCTAACGCTATCAGAGATGGAGAGCATCTGAAAAATCGCCCGGCGGACCTTCCACCTCTTGGCATTCTTCTCCTCGCTCAGTCGTTCACAGACTATTAGAGCGTTTACGCCGCAGGTAGAGAGGAAGCCGTTGAACTCATTTCACGGGTTAATTAGAACAAAAGGATCAGCCTTTCGCCGGGCGAGAGGCTTTCGATTATTGAAAGGTTGTGGCTCGCTCTCCTCCCTGCGGGCCTCCGGTGAGAGGACAGAGTATATTGGGCTCCATCACGGCTAAATGCCACCTATCAATCACCTGATCACGCCCCGCCGCCATCATTAGCGTACTGTGATTGAGAGGTAAGCTTTGTAATCATCCTGAGGCAAATGCAGAGTGAGAATATTAATATGCTGAGTGTCTGCGGGGCATGAAATGACAAGTTGGGTCAACTTTTCTAAACGAGAGTGACCGGGCAGATCTGAGGAACTGATGGTTGCACATACTGACACAGAGATCCAACCACAGTCAGTATAAATACAAGGCTCAGGCACCCCTTAAGGAAAAAAAAAAACATGCAAAATGTACATGCTTATGTTACCATCAAGTATCTCTTTTGAGTGGAATTGAATAGAAGTCTTTCAATATAACATACAGTATCAACCTCTTTGAATGGTGTCTTCAAGGAATATGTAGTTTCCGAAGTTAAGGTCAACTCAAGTTTTTGACCACAACAGTTCACCATGTTACTTCATCAGTGTCAAATCACCAGTTTAACTTTCGGTAGTTCACATCTTAATTACCTGTAAATTATCATCCAGGATTTAACTTTATCAAATGGGATGTACAAAATACAACCCAGTTTTATTAAAGTTTTACAGCTTTTTGTTGGTCTTCAATTCACTAAAGTACAAGTCAAAAAGGGAACAAAGTTAAAGATGTTGGAGCAAACTTCAAAGACAGCACCTTCTCATTTAATTCCTCCACAAATCTGAACCCCCAAAACCCAATACTGTCCTCTCTGCCCAGCTTTTTACACTTTCATTCACAAAAAAAGAGGGTTACAAGCTACAAGTTCATAAAAATGAACATGCATGCATCTATGTCTCGAACAAGTGTTAAAAGTGCAAAATACATTAAAAAACAACAATATGTAGAACAACAATTGAACGGAAGTAATATTACGTTTAAAGTTCACATTCAATTTTAGGATTTAGACAGTTGTTGGTGTTGGTTTTCATCTGTGGTGGTTGTCAGATTAAGGTTTCACAGCCACAGCTTTTCTATTTTGATTCACTCACATTGCTCATAAACCTAGTTTCCAGAAGCAGGCAGCTGTTTTCAGTGAAAAAGTTCCGGTAAACACTCAGCACTAGCACCAAACTACTCGGCAGATTGAGTCTTTTTACACAGAAATCGCACAAATACAGCTGCAGACTCTTCTATACACTGCCTTTAGATGGGCTGATTACTGGGGCTCTTCATGGAGCTGAACCATCTTTAAAAAAACTTGTTCCACCTGTGATTTTCCTGTTGAGGGAAATCAAAATATCTGCTGTGAAAACACTTTTGACACGTTTAGCATGTCACCTTTATGTATTCCTGTGACAGTATGTAACTGTTGTGCAATGCTCCCCAAGTGGTCAAGAAAAATCAGTTATGCAGTAATTTAAACCTTCAGAGTTTGACTGAGCCGAGCAGGAACATCAGTGACAGAATGGCCTCATTAACTGTACGTGTGAACACCTTTTGAAGAACCTCCACTCGCCTGCCGCCTTAATGGGAACTTACGAACTGTTGGCATTGACTGTAAATACATCGCGTAAGTAGGTACTTGACTACTTGCAAAAAGCCTCAAGTGTGACAGACCACAAAAGTGAACAGACAGAGATGATAACTGGACAGATGGAAACGTTTTTAGTTAGTACGTAACGACTGTTTGTTAACTGTGAGGGGTAAACACTGTTCAAACATCAGGCAATCACTGCTTTGTGGAATCACATTTTTCATTTGCCTATTTTAACTGTTTTCTCATCAGCTTGTTTCTTTCCTAACTCAGGCCTTTTTCTGATGTTAGAGAAGATTTACCTTAGAAAAGAAAAAAATCTCTTTTCAAGGAAACTATAAAATGTGTGGTGATGACCTGTGTGTCCTCCCGTAGCTTCCCAACACACCACGACTCAAGCTGAACCTTTAAAAGGTAATGCTTTATATTCCAGACACTTAACAGCCTGAAACAACATAAAAAACACATCCCAGAATGAATATATATTTGCTCAGAATCCATAAACCATCAGGCATCCCAACTCTGATCCATACCATGTGACCATTTGACCATTCTCAGAAGCTTCCCATCGATCGACTTCAGCCAGCTAAAGGTCAGAAGTTCACCGAGCTCAGGCCGACTCACCCTCGCTTCCACCTTTCCTTTCTCTAAGCAGAAAAACCAGAAGGTCTCCTGTCAGCAAAGCAGATTCTTTAAAAATTGAGTAGGCAGGAGAACGGAGAATGTGACCCTGATTCACACCTCCAGACTCGGCTGAATCGCAGCGATACACAGCAACATCTGCTCCCTCTAAGGGCTTTTTAAAAGCTTTCTTCGCATTCATAGAAGTTCTTTTCATTAGCTTTCTGTATTTTTGTTCTGGCCCTCTTTAGCTCTGAAATGATGAGAATCAAGGAAAACATTAAGAAGTCAAAGGCAGAGGAGCGAGAGATTAAATTCAGCAGAGGAAACAAATCCTTATATGCAGCACTTTTACTCACACAGAACATACAAAACTGATACAGAAAAACACATTATGAAGGCACCAGAACCAAACTTTTAATAAATATAAATATTTAAAGTATCGACATGGATACTGTAGTCGAATATTTTTGTTCAGCTCATTTCACATGATCCTCACCAGCAGATGGATTTTCGCGGTGTTGTCAGAGAACTGTAGATGTCAAAATTTCCATTTCTTCCAAGCACATAAAGGACATCTGTATCCAGACTGTATGATATGATCAACAGCTGCAGAAAAGTTAAATGGCTTCTTCTTTTTTTTACTTGATGCCTTCAGCAAATCTTATAATAAAAATAATGTGCAATCGTAGACACACCCACGTCGACTCGCCAAATAACCCAAATTAATCTAAACATGTCCGTCTTAATTAACTCATAGTTGAGCTGAGTTTCATTAAATTTCCTCTGTAGGAAATGAAAAGGTCTCTCAGTCTAACAGAGGACAAGACCCCAATTTGTTATAACTTGACAACTTGACTAAAAGAGGAGTCAGACATCGTAAAGGTTCAAAATGAGATGGACTGTGATAACTAATCTGCTGAATATGTTAGAGATTTTGGGTCATGGTGATAAATCAGATTCAAGACCAACAACGTGCCTTACTTCTCTGCTTCAGTAATCCTTAATGTTAATGTGCATCATGTTAGCATCAGAGCTCTTGAAAATGGCTCCCAGCAACACAAAGTGCCCTCCCATTCTTAATCCATAGGCTTAAATATGACGTCGGCCCACCCTTTGCAGCTATAACAGCTTCAACTCTTCTGGGAAGGCTCTCCACAAGGTGGTGTTTATGGGAATTTTTGACCATTCTTCTTGTGAGGTCACACACTGATGTTGGACGAGAAGGCCTGGCTCTCAGTCTCCACTCTATTTCATCCCAAAGTTGTTCTATCGGGTTGAGGTCAGGACTCTGTGCAGGCCAGTCAAGTTCATCCACATCAAACTCTCTCCGCCATGTCTTTATGGACCTCGCTTTGTGCACTGGTGCACAGTCATGTTGGAACAGGAAGGGGCTATCCCCAAGCTGTTCCCACAAAGTTGGGAGCATGGAATTGTCCAACATCTCTTGGTATGCTGAAGCATTCAGAGTTCCTTTCATTTGAACTGAGGGGCCAAGCCCAGCTCCTGAAAAACTCCATAATCCCCCCTCCACCAACCTTTACACTTGGCACAATGCAGTCAGACAAGCCAGGGCGTAGGAACTAGGGGGTATGGGGGGGACGTGCCTCTCCAATATTGGAGACCCACAAAGATTATACTGCAGAGGAGAAAAATAATTGATTTTGAAATCTTTAACTCATTTGCTTTTATTTTGAAAGCGGAACACAGCGTCTTGTCACCGCCCGTCCCGCTCCCTCAAGGCTCAGACTGTTTAGGAAGGGAGTCTGCAGCTGGCGACAAGTCAGAAGTTAAGATGAAAAGACATCAGCAGCTCAGTTTAAGTGATTTCTTTCTCATGGGGTAGAAGAAAGAAAGGAAATGTGAGCTGGTATATTTTCTGTCGAATGTTATACTTGTTGATGTTAAGCTGATGTTGTGACTCAAAATCTAACTAGTACACTCTTGCTAGGTAAACATTGTTACTATTAACGTTATTGGCCAACGTTGGCTGGCGAAAATATGGCAGACTTTCCAGTTACGCAACGGTCAAAAGCGATTTGACTCTAATAACAGTATTTAAGATGGTTGTAAAGAACATGATTTTTCTATTACCTTAACCCATAACCCATGTAACTTGAAAATGAGTAACATTACACATCTCCCACATCTAGAAAGGAGTTAGTCTGTCTGTGTGTTTTTCGCTTGTTCTTGACATTCTAGTCAGTATTTTTCTATACCTTATTCATCTCCACTGCTTTCATATTAGAGATCAGATGAAGTTCAGCTGGAAACTAACACTGGTGAGGGTGATGCAGGGAGAGCCAGCACTGCAGAGTTGCAGGTAGGTGCTATATGAAGCGCAAGGTGATTTTAGTTTGTTGATCTTGAGAGGAAGGGTTGAGCATCATAAGAAGAAAACACGGTTGATTTTAATATGATTTTAATATTGCACTAGCTTTCCCATCAGTATTTTTCTATACCTTATTCACCTAGCCTTAAAGGGTTAGGGTTAGGGTGCTTGTAGTAACTGCAGTCTCGTCGCATTGTGTGACATTGTGACTGTTTTCCTTTTAGGGTGTTCAGAGCAGGGACAGACAGCTGAGAGACACTGAAGTCAGGGGACAGAGGACAGAATCCTATCAGCCACACTCAAAATTCATTGACACTGAAGTTCTGTTCAACAGAACTCTCTACTTCCAAGAGTGGTGGTACAAGGACTTCCCCTGGCTACATTATGATGCAGTGCAGAAGGGAGTTTTGTGTTTTTATTGCACAAGAATTTACCAGGACAAACTCACACTATTTGCTGTAAAATCAGAGCCCGCCTTTATCACTTCTGGATTCAAAAATTGGAAAAAAGCCATTGAAAATTTTTTAGCACATGTAAGTAGTCATACACACTGTCATGCTGTCTCTGTGACTGCGAAAGAAAATCACCCTATCAATCACCCAATTCAAATTTTTATCAATATTCTTCCCATGTTATTTATTAATCTCGCAATTTAAGAACTGATTTGTTATCAGCTCATTACTGCCATTCAAAATGAGTTTTCCTTTACCTTTACAAATATATCTCCTTAGTAGAATTAAATATATTTGTGAATGTTTTGCAGTGTAGTTAATACAGTATATGACATTTCTGTTCAAACCATTACTGGGTCTGTCAGGTCTGTCAGGAGAGAGAGAGAGATAGAGAGAGAGAGAGAGAGAGAGAGACATTTAACTTTGATATTATGAGGACATTTCAGAGCCTGTACTTTATTACTTTTACTGGAGTAAAGAAGTTAAATCGGGACTTCTTTTACCAGAGTCTTTTTCTACACACACATATCTATAATTCTACTTGGGGAAAGAATCAGTGGACTTTTCCTCGGGCTGAACTACTGGTAGGAGAAGGTGTAATATTTTTCCCCAAGACAGCTTTGGCCCATCACAATCAGCAGAATAATATTGGAAATGTACTTTTCTGCAAACCCTGGATATGCTGAAACTTTATGTTTTTTTTAGGGTTAACTTTTCAATGTTGTGCTTATGGTCTGGTTAGGTTCAGGCACTGAAACAACTGTGAAATGTTGAGCATCTCGTTGAAAACATCCCGTTGTTTCTCAGACAACCTCAACCAGACTGCATTTAAGCTAGTTAACAGATTAAACTTTACAGCAAAGATAATCTTTTTACCCTGATATATGTGGTGGCATCATAGACTTTGAAAGTTGCCTGTGTGAACAATCAGAACAGCAACTCTCAGCTGGTCCACTATACCCACCAACTGCAACCATAAGACAGCAGGCACAACAGGAAAAGGGACAAACTAAACAAAGGAGCAGGACACATGAGGTCAGTTGGTACTGGCTCCTGAACCAGACAACCAACACATGCTTCTCTTGTCAGTGTAAAGCCACATTGCAATGATTTGTCATGGAAGAGGAGCAACTGTACAAGTTAAAGCCTGAATTCTCCCCCGCAGGCACCGGACCTGAAAATGATGTTAATTTCTGAGTCGGATGACTATTGGTGTGTCACAGTTCCTTCCAGGTGTCTGTGGTTGGTTTCACTCCGTCACGTCCCACAGGTCTGTCATCGATTTACCAGAAAATAAGGGGGAAGAATTTCCAACCAAACAGCCGGCGAGGAGAAATCCCTTTGCTGCGGATCAGTGCGACATGTTCTGCTTGACCGGTGAAATGTTTTCTCAGAGATATTACACAGCCTCTGAACTTCCCATCAGTCACAGCAGGATGAAGTTTTCAGCCTGAGAGACAGAGTGTGAGCTGGTGAGTGAAGGGCAGCGAGAAGCGAGCAGGGCCGCCGTCGTTGCCTGATGTCCTGTGTGTGTGATGTCCCGATAGTCCTACAGGCCTGAAAACACACATCCTAACTGCACATGTGCAACTTGGATATGAATAGATTTTGTTTTTTTAGGTGATACAGCAACAAAGTCTCACTGCCGCAGATGTGTGTGACTGAGGCTCTTGCTACTGGGAGCACAATTAGCAGTCGTGGTGGTGTTGATGTGGGAACAGATGTGACAGTGCTAGAAGGAGGCAAAATTACGAATAAACACAATGAAGTCTGTCACTGTATTCTTGCATGAAGCTGAATGTTTCAGATCTTTTGAAAACCTTCAAACTTGTGACTTCTTGAACCGTCGGACCATACAGAGGTCTTGATCCACCATCTTTGTGTCCTGGAAACTAAGTTAAACTAACACACCAATTGTGCTCAGCTGCAGGTTTATTCAGGATCTCCAGCTCAGACTAATGCAATCTGATTCAATAGTCCTGCAATAAATCCTGCAATAGTCAGTTAAAATAGCTCATTGTTGACTTTGGTTTCAAACAGGACTTTAACTGCCCTCTCCTGGGTGGAAGTCCTTGGCTCTGTTGATGTTAATTTATAGAAACTATTGCATTGCCCGTAGGAAGCATGTATTCCTATAGAAAAGTGGGAGGTTAAGTAGCTTCTTCATGGATGGCCAAATGAGGTTGTGTTTGAAAGTGGGACGTCAGGGATATAATTGGCTGTTTTTGACAACCTTGATTATACCATTATATTTCACCTTGAAAACTATTTACCTTGCCTTGTTTGGAGTCATTATTTTCAGCACAACCTCACATGTTTGACTGTACAGTTATTTTTTCATTTTGACATATTATATTAACACTATGGACCTAAAATCACAAAATAACATAAAATCAGAGTAGGAAAAAGTTAGATTTTTTACTGTGAAAACCACAAACAGTTTAATGAACCAATTGCATTAGTTATAATGCAAATATAAATTGTTGTTTGCTAAATTTGTGCATACGTTCTTGAAACTACAAAGTTATATGTAACTATTTACATTGAAATGCAGGCAGTGCCTCAGGCTCCTCAGCTCATTCCTGCCTGCTCCGCAATTCAGCAGTTGACTCACAACACAAATAAAAACGACTACACTACACACTAAACACACTAAACACACTACACTTCATTTCACACTAACTATACACTCCAAACACACTATATGTCACAAATCTCTCAACTCTCAAAACTCTCTGTCACTGTCTGTATCACCGCCGACGTCCCTCACAAAACTTCCTGTTCCTCTACAACCAAACTTGCTGCTTGGACACTTTCGTGACAAAAGCCTGTTTTTACCGTTTCTTCTGCAATAGACACAAAGCAAACGTGACAGCAATGTTCGCAAAAAAGCGTGACGGACATTATTTACCCTCAGTCTGGATTTGGACATGCCTGTGGGTCCGGTCCATTGCCTCACGAGGTGGGCTGTGTGGGCTAGCGGCTAGCAGCTAATGTTAGCTACACACGAACATTCACAGATTCCAATTACACTTTGTTGTCCGCGCGTCACCAGATCTCCTCAGACCCGAACAGACTCGGTCTGGGCTCGCTTAGTCTCATTAATCCACAACA
>CAEMYA010000184.1:1760601-1774894 GCA_903131615.1 Diplodus sargus | reverse complement strand
ACCTGTGGGTCCGGTCCATTGCCTCACGAGGTGGGCTGTGTGGGCTAGCGGCTAGCAGCTAATGTTAGCTACACACGAACATCCACAGATTCCGATTACACTTTGTTGTCCGCGCGTCACCAGATCTCCTCAGACCCGAACAGACTCGGTCTGGGCTCGCTTAGTCTCATTAATCCACAACAGTCAGTTTAGATGCACAGAACAAACTGGACCGAGCCGCCGGCTAACTCCCAGTACAGCTCGCGCCGCCGCAGGTATAAATCCGCTCTCCTCAGACCCGAACAGACTCGGTCTGGGCTCGTTTAGTCTCATTTATCCACAACAGTCAGTTTAGATGCACAGCACAGAACGGGACCGAACCGCCGGCAAAATCCCTGTCAAGCTTGCGCGACTACAGGTACAAATCTGCTTGTTTCTTAAGGTATGTCGTGGCTTGAGCTCTGCAGTGATTGGCTCTGGTGCGCACGTGACTGTGGTGGCTCCGGTGGACAATGCTTGCTGAATGTGTAAAGCATTTATGAAATAATTCATGAACGGTATCATTGTAATCCAAACAAATCCGCATGGCACACCATCTAACCAAGCAGCAGCCATGTTGAAACTCTCAGGTCAGTCTGATCCTGATCCACAGAGATATTTCACACACACATACACACATACACACACACAGACAGACAGAGATTCCTTGCTTTTATAGAGAGATATTGGTCATACAGATTCTTTCTTCATGATTTTATGTCTGAGGAAAATGATGATATTTCAGGCAGCTTCATCTTTTTTATGCTTTGCTTTGTGTTACCTTATCGATAGCTTGCTTAACCGTTTGTCTTAGCCCCGGCTCACAGCAATCACCAGAATAAATGCTGGCAATGTATGTTTCTGCAAAACGGATTAAATGTTCAGACTATACATCTTTATGTTGCAATATTATGTACCTTTGGGTAAAATTTTCTATGCTAATGATCTGGTTATGGTAAGGAGTTTATCATATTTTGCCTTGAAATACCTTTGTTTTAGTTGCCACAAACAGGGCTGGATATGTCCTAAGGTTTATAAAAGAATTATTTGTTCTTGTGTAATAATAATTCACACAGTTAAGTAGCAGTCAGAGCTCGGAGCTTTGTATAATAGCATAACAAGATAGAACCAGAATGTTAAAAAATTAAGAAAATTGTGCATCAAAGACGAATAACTAAATCCATCTTCTGTGGTCTGATTGCATGCAACATACTAATTACGAAAATGCTATTTAAAGATTTTAATTCTTAAATCTGATGATTTGTGAGTGTAATAGTATAATTACACAGTCTCAGCTGATTTACGGTCACAGTTGTATTTCTGAACAGTAAAAGGGACAGAATGTTGTATTTTAAAATAATCACCGAAGCTTAAAATGAGGAGAAATCTTCGTCTGATGCAGCTGGATTTTCTCATAAACTGATTCCTCATAAACTGTGACTGGATTATCCTGTAAATATCTGAAGTGTCCTCTCTGTGTCTGTGACATTTTGCTGTTGTGAGCATTTCTGTGAGTGTTTGAGGCGGCTGTGATTTAAATGCTGCTATTTGTTTTTCTTTAAAGCAGCAGCAGCAGCAGCAGCAGAGTTACAGGGCACTGAACTAGAAAATGACATTTTAAAGTCATCTGTAGCTTCTGCAGAGTGTTATGCCCTTTCCTCACTGGGGTAAATATTAACACCGTCAACGGCGCCGTCTTCCTCTCCTCTGAGGAGAAGACGCATCAGTAAACTGAAGCTGCAATGAAAGAAGCCGATATCTTTTACTGCCTGTTACACTGATAAATGCAAAAAAAAATCAATTTTGAAAATATATTTAGCATTATTCCATTATGATTAATGTTGACGAGGTGTTTGGGTTTGCCATAAATCTACCACATTGATACGACAAAAACAGATATTTTGATGGGAAGTCAGGATAGCTCAACAAAACCAGGTTTTGTTTTAAGTGTTTGTGGCGACACTGTGGGAAGTTTCAACATATGTTTGTGGTGCTAAAATAGCTAAAATAATATATTCCTATGCAATATGTTTTCTGTGCCTAAACCTAACCAGACGATAAGCACAGCGTTGTCACAAAATAACACTGAAAATGTAACCTAAATAAACATGAAATGTCGGTGTTACACTGAGAGCAGAGAAAATTAATCCATACGCAGAAGGCCAGCCGACAGGCAGATCAATGGATGAAGGTTTCCTCAAAATAAACCACAAGAGCAGATTAACTGAACAGCAGGAACAGGAAAACAAAACAGACGACTTGACAAAGAACTAATGACTTGACTTAATTACAAATCAAACTAACGAGGGGTTGAGATGCAGGCGGAGAGAGGCGGAGAAACACAGGTGAGGGGAAACAGGAGAGCAGGGAAGGTGCTGATAGGCTGGGTTGCACACTGGGAACAGGGCGGGGCTAATGAGGCTGACACGAGACAGGTGCGGAGGGAAAATCAGACTGGGGAGGAATAGAGGAACACAGGTGAGCAGGAAAAAGGACAAAGACGGGAAGTGAAAAGTAAAACAACATAGGAGGGAACCTACAAAATAAAACAGGAAAAAAGTTGACCTCAAAGCTCAAACCATGACAATCACGATGTACATTGGGTTGCAGCATTCAAAAGTCAAACTGTAGGGCTGTCCTCCTCTTTGATATGTATTACAAAAAGGATTCAGTACCTAGTCTTTCAGACTAAAGTCCCTGTGTCTAATTTGAAATGCAGTATAGCTACAGTAACAGAGAGAACCTCTGTACAGATATTTATGATGTCCAGAAGCTGAATCGTAATGTTTTTTTTTTTTTTTTATGAAGCACCACCTTGAGGTCAAAATCACCACTTCATATTACAACAGAATGTCTCTGTATTAACTAATGATAAAAAGTTGGATAAAAGGCTCTAGATGAAATTTAATATGTCAAGGCTGTTGGATTTCTTAAAAAAAATATTTAAAATTTGAAATCTATTTGAATGGACAGAAGTTGGTTTTATTCTTTTTTTTAAAAAACGGCATGAAAAGATCAAAGCCGACTGACTGTGTGTTGATCATTTCATGCTGACCAACACAGAAGTTAGACCATCATGTTGACATGTCTACAATATTTGTCATATCTCGTTCACATCAAATGTATAGTATATGAAGTAAGTGTCGGTGACTGGATGTTTTAAATGCAACCTGTTCCAACTTGTCAAATAAGTCAGCTGCAGGTCTACATACCCTGCTGGCCTGTTTAAACTTTCAAAATAAAGGTCGGTGACACATATTGACTTTTGGACTATTATTAACGTGAAAATGTAACGTTTTCATTAAGTTTAGGCACCAAAGTACTTAATTAGGTTTAGAAAAAATAACATACTTTGTTAAAAGTCTAGCGTATGACCCATACAACCATCCATGAGTTGAACCTTTCTTCTTTGTTATACTACTGCACAAGAGGGGAGCTTCTAGAGAGCGAACTCAGGAGTGTACCTGGCTGCTGTATTCAAAGCTTTGGGAGTGATAACGGACTGTTTAACAAGATGTTATGACTTTTTTTCCAGCCTTGTTTGTGGTGACAAAGGCAGATTGGCAGACAAAGGCTGACCCCAACCAAGTGATTTTTGTGCCTAAAAACAAACCACTCCACAAGTTCAGCACAATCACAACGTAAAAAATATAACATAATAAAAAAATATAACCTAAATAAACACACAGTTATTTTATTATTGTTCACATTTATTCTCTGAAGTGAATTTGCTGTTAGCCACCAGCTCATTAGTTCCTACTAAACATATAGTTTAAAGACACCTCGCTGACGAGTTTCGTATTATTTAAAAAAAAGAAAAACTATCATATGTTGGGGACTATTTTCAGCAGCGGATGAGTCCACATTTGGTGCCTGTGGATGGTGGGTGTGGGACTGAGTCCTCTGTTGTTGATTTTGGTCTTTCATTGGAGTTTGTTGACATTAAGAGAAATGAAGAATACTGCCAGCCTCTTAAATTTTTAAATGTTAGGTCAAAAACTGCTCAACAGATCGTTTTGTTATCTTAATGGCTTTATTTTCATTTCTTGATGTCCCGCTCATCCCTGACTCCTCTTTATTTTTCTCACCTTGTGTGTTGTTTCTAAAACATAATTGTGCTGCCATTTCAAAGCGGACTCTCCTAAAAGAGATTCTGATCTCAAGAGACCACCTCACTGAAACAAAAGGTCAAATAAAGCACAAAGTAAACGATGGCAGACAGGTGTTGCTGTTGTTGCATCTTCTGCATGTGAAACACGTGAAAAGTCTAATTTGATCAGCCATGTGTGCGGTCACATCTCCCCGTGAGATGAACTGAACCTGACTCGACCCGGCTGTCTCCGTCTGTGGTTGGAGGTCATGACACACACAATTTCACACATTACAAAAAAAAAAGAACACACTTTCCCGCTTGAAAAACACAATTTAGCACGGGGCTAAGTGGCGACAGCTAACCAATTTCTGTCAGGACGTCCCTGTCGTCTCGACCTCATGATGGCCGTCTTCCTTCTGCCTGCCACATGCGGCTGTTTTGTCTCTGCCTCCTCGCTCAGCGCTGATTTGCCCCATTAGAGGAACATATGTGTGGATTGTGCTGTCTATCCCAATCAGTTGATTTGGAGCCAGAGCCTCATCTCCACAGGGAGCGACGCCTCCTCTTCTTCTTCCCAAAAAGAGGTCTAAAACAAGTAAGTCAATGTCCTCTTTCCAGCTCAACACTTGAGTTTACTTGAAAAATTATGTTTGGCATGGGGGACATTATTTTATTCTTTCCTCCTCTTTCTTTTCATTACTTAATTCAGTCCATATTTCAGTCCTAACTCTTTTAGTCTTTTCCTTTCCTCCTACTTCCTTCCTCTTTATGTCACATCTGTGTTATTCTCTTCCTCTTCTTTCTCTTATTTTCCATAATCCTTGTTTACAAAGCTCTTAAAGGCTTTGGCTCAGAATGTTCAACACCTTCTCATACTTACTGTAAACAACTGAATAGGTCAAAACCCTGTGACTGCCAAAACAACATGACCATTGCAGCGTACCATCGACAAATGGGAGTACATGTGACAGGAAGTGCACAGTCACCCCCAGACAGGGGCGACGCCAGGGATTTTGGGCCCCATGAAATAAAATTTAGTTGGGCCCTTGTATAGGTTGCCCATGTCTCAAAGGGCCCTCTGTCAGTGCCGGGCCCTTGGAATTGTCCTAACCTTTCCGCCCCTGGCGGCGCCCCTGCTTCCAGGTAATCACTTCTTCCCTTTAAACCAAAACCAGTGAAGCTCAGGAGAAGTTCTCACAGAGTTGGATATGATGACAGTTCAATGAGCTATTGGAAGGCTCACATCACAGAGCCGAGGTTTGATCACAGAGTCAAACTTTTTGTTCACTTTGTAGCTCCCCTCACATCACCCGGAGTCACACATGACTGGACTTTGCTTGTATGGCGGGTGACATCAGTGGAACTCATAACATGTTTTCACTGAATTTAATATGAATCGGGACTCGACTGGAGAAGTGTCCAGCCCATGTAGAGGGGCTCTGTACCAACATGGGTTTGATCCCCCCCACCTTTCCCGTCTGACTCAAAAAAGCTTTCCTGTCAAAATAAAAGCCCCCCAAAAAGATGAAAAAATTATTTCAGTGAGTGAATTTAATCATTCCTATATAGGATTTTTGCCCTTCTTTCTACTTTATTTGACTTCTTCTCTAACTGTTTTCTTTTCCTTTCTTCCAGTTTTTTAATTTCTTTCTTTCCTTTCCTTTTTCTTGTCTTTCTAGGGTCATTACTCCATCTTTACTCCTTTCACATATCCTTGTTTTCATTTTCCATTCCTTTCTTTTCTTTTCTCTTTCATCCTAATCTCCTTTCTTTTCATCCTCTCCTTCATTTCCTTTATTTTCTTATGATCATTCTTTCCATTTTTATTCAATTTATCTGAAACCGAGACTCTAATGTCCTTCTTATGTTACACATTTTCCTTACATCTATTTCGCCCTCACTGCCTTGTACTTTTTTATTTTACCGATTTTTTCAACAAAATTATGCAAGATTTTTATCTAATAGTGAAACTGAATGATTTCTACAATGGGTACTTTTTAATGTGGATACCTAAGTACATTTTCCTGATTATATCTGACTTGGATGGGCGCAAGACTTTCACTTGAGCTTTATTCCACTGAGCTGTTTTGATCATTTGACTTCCTCAATATCTCAGCTGACTGACGTTTCTAAGGTCCATGCTTGGCAATGATTTTTCAAAAGGTGGACAGTTTCTGCTCTTCATACACAGGCTGCAGTTTACTGTGTGTGTGTGTGTGTGTGTGTGTGCGTGTGTGCGTGTGCAATTAGAGAGTGAGAAAGTGAGCAAGTACAGCATGTCAGTAGACTCTTGACAAACTTGCCGTTGGCATCGCAGCTCCTCATCATCTCCACATCGGGATAAAATGAACCCATGAGACTGGTGCCCCCAAGTCCCTCAGTAGACTTAATTTAACAGAGTTAAAATCAATTTCTCTGCTCTCTCCTGGGTCAAATTAACCATCTCCTCGTATGAAGAAGCACCAACTACTTGACAGCTCGTCCAGATCCCGACTGTGTCCGTCTGTCTGTCGGCTGGCAAAGCGCTTTTCATTTCTCGTCCAATCTCCGATTCTCACTTGGAGCGTGGGCCTGTCCGCATGGCGAGCTTAAATCTGCCAAGAAAGTGACTGGATGGTGACGCCGCTCATGCTGCTCTCCATATCTCAGTATGTTTTGGTTCACAGTAATTGCTCTTATTTGTTGAGACACACAGCAGAGCTGACACGCGATGAAATCGAGCATTTCACTTTGGGAGGAAATGCAACACTGATGTAAGATTCTGAGTGGAGTTAAATAGTGAGGTCGCAGCTTTTCCTCCCACAGTCGAGCTGTTTTCAGAACATTAATATGTCCGTTTGTGTGAAAACATTTTGAGCGGCTCGATAAACAAGCACTGAGATTGCTGCATCTTAACTCATCTGATGAAGAGTCACAACTACAACTTTACAGCAGTCTTACCCCAAGATTCCACTCCATACGCGTCCGCTTCGTTATGGCTCCAGTCCGGTTTTGCTCCACCGTCCTCCTTCTGGCAACCCCAACCAGTTGCATTTTGAGTCCGCCATGGCGCAGTACTGTCAGACAACTGGCGTCGCAAGACAGAGGAGTTTCTACGATAATTACATAATCACTCGCCACTGCAGTTATAGGTATGTGTTGTAAACACAACAACAGGAAGTGATCCCGCCAGAAGGATTAGTAGAGTTTGTATTTGTCTCTTTTTTGAGATTTTTGTGCTGGCGTCAACACTTGTATTATTTTGAAAAGTAACCGGGTGTTATGTTGTTGTTTCAGTGCGTGACTTCCTGTCTATCCTGAATTGCTGTGTCCTGCCCCGGCATCCGCCAGAAATAGAAGTCCTGCGTATCTCCTCCGGAGGTCTCGGAACTGCCAGAGCTAGGCTGGAGCAGATACACAGCGCAGCGGACCTGGTGGAAGTTAACACATCCATCCATCCATGACTATCCATCCTTCATTCAACTTTCCCCTTTCATACAGTTTGCTCTTTTTCTCTCTCTCTTCACTCTCTCGTTTAAATACAGGAACCACTGGGGACGCTATAAATCCAAGCAAATGAAGAAACATTCCCCTGATTCCCTTCCATATTCCTGCCTCCAATCACCATCAGTCCAGCAGCCATCCTTCCACAACCCCTATTTCCTTGTTTCCTATCCCTGTACCCTCATCCCTCAATCCATCCCTTTTACATAATCTCAACTCTCTATCCATAATGTGCAATAAACGTCTAAATAAACGTTAGACATAACTGCGTTGATGTTGTCTATCTTAGTGAGTCAACATAGATTTAAATGTTCATATGAAATGTTTATTGTGCCCTCCAGTACTGTGCTTATCACAATAAATGTTAGAGAGAAGGTGATGGTGGATGAGGTGGAGATGCTCACCCTCACTTCATCTGGTTTGCATGTCAGGAGATCTAGGACTTGTTTGCACAAAGCAGTGATGAGTCAAGCTCCTTCTCAGCTCCAACATGCCATATAGCAGCCAGCTCATTGGTAGTATGGCACTGTACCCCCAGTTCATCCAAAGAGATGCAAGAAGGGTGCAAGTTTAGGGTTGGTCTGGCTGATTGGATGGGTCATACACTGGATCCCAATCAATTGATTTGGGAAGTCTGATTGGGTTCCGCTAGTCAAGGTTTTGCGTTCCATATGAGACCACGTCTCAAGGCCAACTTATGTTGAAGTTACATAAGTAATGTAGTGATTTTAACCCAATGCACTGTCATTACCTACACCTTGACAAACTGCGACCATTTCACAACATTAACAAGAATGGCACTCAGTAGAGAGCATACCCCCATCAGTTCCCTTTTGTACTCACTCAGATACATCCACCTAAACATTCCTGATTTTTTTGAAGAGGTCATATTATATCTTTTTTTTTAATGTTCATATTGTCATTTGGGCATCCTAGTAAAAAAGGTTTACATACTTTACATTATGTAAAGACCAGGGTGTAGCCAATCAGAGGCAGAGTAGAGTGGGTCGTGTTGGGCAAGGTAGTGAGATGTAAAATAACGCAGCTACAGCAGTAGCAACTGTGTCTGCTAACTGACTGGAGTGTGTATAATTTTATAAATATATGTTAGTATAACGCCTGTTACACGGTGACAAACATAAGTTACAGATGCAATGTTGGACTCCAAAGCAGACATTCCAGGCAGTGCACAATAAAAAAAAGGCAAATAATCGCAAAGCACAATATGACCTCTTTAATCAAGTTACATTCATTATAGCATTTACTACTGTTACCCAAAGTAGGATTCTTTTGAGCTGGAAGCCACCAAACATATGCCTATGGATAAGTGCTCTTTTGCTCCATTTAAGCCTTGAAAAGATCAATTAAACACTTTTCAGATTAATTATTAAAAAGTATAATATTCCCCATTAAAATATGTAGAAAGTGTCTCTCAATCAGAAGCATTTACTGGACTTGAATACAGATCTGTAGTACAAGTGCTTTTTTTCCCTCCTCTGCTTCACTGAACTCCCAGCAGCCTCTGAGCTGTGGGCTGGACGGTATGCAGCGATGCGAGATAACTGGCCGTGTCACAGGATGCCTTTTAATAATGGCCCAGATGATAAATTGCTTTAATCAGTGGAGCGGGCTTTTCCTGTAACGTATGATACAGGAAGCTTGTGTAGAGAATTGTTACGCCAAGCCTCATTTAGCGTCTTAATGTGAATCTTTACGTGTCCACAATTGGATTAGGGCTGCGACATGATGGCTGGCGCGGCTGGCGGCGGATCAGCGGCTCTGACGGCTTCTTCTTCTTCTTCTTCTTCTTCTTCAATGCCATGGATGGAGGCGGCAGAGAGCAAAATGGAGGAGAGGAGTGTGTAGAGTGGGGGGCAGGAGTCAGTGAACGGATCAATGGAAGTCATTATATGGTGCTTACCGTTTGGCCAGGTCATGGTGTGATGGATGTGTTGTGGCAGGTAATGGTCCTCTGCAGCCTCCGCCTGAGCAAACGGAGATGATGAACTCAGATGTGTTCGCTTGTCAACAACTCGTCCCAACTTCTCCGGTTCAGCGGCCACCAGTGGAGCCTGAATGCTGCCTCGTGCTCGCCATAGAGAACACAGACGGTGGAGAATTTGTGGTAGAGATGACACAAATGTAACCCAAATTACTTGATGCTGAGACATTTGAAATGCCTCAGACTATTCCAGGTAGTTCTGGTGGTTGTGTTTTCCATCATAAAGGTCACAGAGAAATTACAGTTAGAGCTTCTTCAGCTTTAGTAATGTGACATATCCATCCTTTAGATGTGGTTTAGAGAATATGGTGACACACTATGGAGCTGCAGAGTGATGTTGAGCTGCAGAGGACTGTTGGCCTCCGTGCTCACCTCCCACATCTGCTGCTAGATCAGGAGGAAGAGGATATAGGTGAAAGGAATGAATTAGACTTCTGTCAGCCAAGTTTGGGGGAGACAGACACAGATCCCTTGTGCTCTGTGGACGGCTCTAATGGCTCGTTATAAGGTGAGATAATGTTCAAAGAATTGAAAAAAAAAGTGTTGAATGTCTTTGGGTTTATTTATATTTAATATTAGATGTTAGGATTGTCAAAGGACAGGTATGAACAAACTAAAAGTGCAATAACACTGACAAAACAGGCTGAGGCAACTCCAAAAAACAAAAGAGAAATACAAAACTAAATAAAGCTAAGCTGAAGTTAAACAGGCAGGGTTGCAAAAGAAAATATGAGGACCAAACACAGTGACACCAGGAACCCAACTGACAAAGAGAGAGGGACAAGACAGACTTAAACCTACAAAGGGCAAATGAACAAATGAAACAGAGGTGTACGGAAAAGAATGACGAGGACGATGGACATGAGGATGAAACCGACAAGATAAAGCAGGAAATTACCCAACCGAAAACCTTAACCATGACAGGGTGAGTTAAAAAGTCAAATAAGACAAAAGGATTAAAAAAAAGGGTTTACAAACGCCTCCAAATAATATCTCCTCCAGAGCATTTATGAAAGAAGTAAAAAAGAGATCGCTGTATAACTTGATGGCCTATAACTTATTACCAAATTAATTGCGGTGCAGCTCAGTCGCACTGATCTGCTTCAGGACAGGGTGGAAGGTCACTAGATGTATAGATGTATCAAGGTGCACCACCTGCAGGGGGCTATAATGACCACGATGGGTGGAGGGCAAGGTTGGAGAAAAGGAGACTGGAGTGTTTACAGATGTATTTTTTTTAAGCCATGCCATGATGTTTTCTTGAACCTAACCAAGTACTTTAGTGCCTTTATTTTGAAAGTGCAACCTAATGTTGCATGTTTGTTTTTGTTGACCCCAGAGTGAGACTGTGTTGTTTTATAACACACTGTTCAGCTGATTGTTGTCCATAAATCTGTGACTACAGTGCAAACAGGAACTAGCACCTTGTGTTGGATGACTTTTCATGTTGCAGATTCACCAAATGTAAATAATACACAATGAAATCTCAGAGTTGGATTATCGTGACGAGTACTGTTGGGCCAAAACCTCAACCTGTTCATCAGAGAAGGCAAAAAAAATGAAAAACAGGAGAAAAAAAGATCAGTGAAAATTAGCTTTATACATGTTTTGTGTCCTCAACATCTTTCACTCTCATCCACTTGGCTTGGTTCAAGCTGGGGGAAGCGAGCCAGCTTTTGTGTACAATAACTATCATGTCAGTATACATCCCCCCTAAGATAAGGCCACGCTAGCCCTGGATTTGCTACATGACATCATCAATAAACAGCTGACAGCTCATCCATACAGCATAGTAGCAAGGGACTTCAATCATGCAGATTTAAAACGTATCATGCCCAAATTTCCCCACCAGAGGAAACAATGTACTAGACCAGGTTTGGACACAAATCCAAGCAGCATTCAAATCAACTCCATCTCCACACCTTGAACAGTCAGACCATATTTCTCTCAGACTTATCCCAGTTTACAGACCCCAGATCTGTAGAATTAATCAATCAATCAAACAACTTCATTTCCAGACTCCAATACAATACAACACATACACAGACAACAACAGGACAGTTAAAAAAGGCAATGATACCAGTGTTTCCACATGGATGACTGGTATCACACAGTACTAAAACCAGGGTTTGACAGCAGTATAATGATGAGGTTACACGAACCATTCAATCTGCAAATAAATTTGTACATTAGGTTTCTCAACAGAGCATGGAATGTGTTGACTCCTACCCTACAAAATAGTTCACTTGCACTGCTCCACCTTGGTTTTTTAAGCAGTATACGCAAACCGTCATTATAGGCAATCTGGAGTTTCTGGATGCTAGACTTTTTAAACTTGATCCATAAGGGGGCAGTATATAGAGGAGTGCAGTATGCTTTAAGCAGGCTTATCTTAACTTTATCTGAGCACCAGTGGAATTTCCTAACCAGCATGTTAGCTTGTGCATGTAGCATGCAGCGCTGCCTATAGATGTCATCATCATCACACATTTGATCGGTGATGATGTGTCCTAGATATTTAGTTTCATTATCTACAGTTAAAGCTTGCCCTGCCAGGTAAAAATATGGAAAGATCAAATCCTTATCTCCTTTTGTTTTACAGATCAGAACAACACTCGTTTTGCTGTTGTATTTAACATCAAATTTGACACCATACTCAGTACATATGTTCAGCATCTATTGGAACCCAGCACTGCTAAGAGAAAAGATAGCTAAATCGTCAGCATACATAAGGTGGTTTACCAGGGTGTTACCAACCATGCATCCTGTTTTACTGGCTCTTAGTTGGCCAGATAAATCATTCATATAAATATTAAAAAGGGCAGGTGAGAGTAACCCCCCCAACGAACCCCATTACCCACGCCAAATGGTGTAGAGACTGCATTCTCCCACTTGACCTGCATGCTCTGGTTAGCATACCAATATGACAGGATCCTAATTATGCTATTGAGCACACCTCTTTGGCTGAGATTTGAAAACAACTTAAAATGATTGACTCTGTCAAAAGCCTTTGATGCATAAATAAAGTAAATTAAAACTGAAGAATTCTGTCTTCTATACATTTCAACCACTTACTTCGGGGCATAGATACATAGATCAGTACCAAGCTTAGCCTTAAAGCCAAACTGGTTGTCTGTGGTATCAATATAAGAGCTTAGTCTATCTAATAAAATTCTTTCCAGGACTTTGGACACTTTAACACACTGGCTAAAGCAATTGGTCTATAGTTATCCAAGCTCCCCACCTTGCCTGCGTTGTCCTTGATGACAGGCACTAAGGTAACAGACAACATGGAGTGCGGCAATAGACCATGAGTCATAAAGCCTGTAAAGCAGATTGCAAGAAGAGCAGCAGCCCTCAGACTTACAAATTTGAGGTGCTCTGCAGTTATCTGATCTAAGCTACTTGCTTTATTATCAGCTAGCTGTGTAATTGCTTGTTGCACCTCCCTACGTGTGATTCCCACTGTGTCACTGTTGGCAACGTTACCCACTTTGTAGAGATCAGTTTTAACGCAATTGAATGGCTCAGAGCAATGTTGCTTCCACAGCTCAGCTATCTTGTCGGCTCCAGTAACTCCTTCAACTGTACATGGCAACGATGTACTGACCCTGTTCGGTGCTCTCACCTCCTTCCTGAAGCCAATAACTTCGTTTCCAAGAAGCTTCTCAGTCATAGAGTCCGCTCTCATTACATGCTCATGTTTGCTGATATAACGAACTGCATATTTATACCTTGCGTTGGTAAGCTTTTTGTGGTCCAGGACAGGCCTCTCTCTGGGCCTATCTGCCAGGACCCAGGCCTTATATGCATTCTTGGCTTCAGCATGATAAGCACCCACATACTTGTTCCACCCTGGCTTGATGCTTTGTCTTTTGTTAGAGTAAGTAAAGCATGGTCTACTGGCCTCGCACACAGCTCCTGCAATACAATTATACAGAGTACAGAGGTCCTTACAATGAGAACTATCATTACAATTCACATCAGAGCACAACATTGCATCTCTGGGTATATATACTTCCCCTAAAAGACCATCAGTTCTACCATAGTATAGCATCACATCTTCATTTGTGAGCTTAGACCAATCCAGCTTAGCCTTACAATCACTATTAACTCCTGAAGACATGCGCTGAGCAACCGGTGTTCTCCCTACAACATGCCACTGTTCCAACATGCCTGAAATCTTCCGCCATCATTCCTGTGCCTTGGAAATCACCTGCAAAATGCTCGTATGACTACAGCCCAGTGGCTCTAACACCTTGCCTGGTAGGCAAGGTGGGCTGTAAAAAAGTTGTACTCCTGTAAAAGTTGTACTCCTGTCAACTTTTACAGGAGTACCATCGTGAGCGTCCTGGCCAACTGCACAATGGTGTGGCATGCCAGCTGCACGGCTGCCGAACGCAAAGATCTGCACCGTGTGGTTAGTAGTAGCCCAGCGCATCATTGCGATGGAGTGTCCTACACTGGACACTGTTTAGGCTGCCAGGCTGAAGAAAAAATCCTAAAGCATCTGTAATGCCTGTACACTGTTGACATACTTCATAGCTGTTGCTATTACCTGTTGCTGTTGTTATGGCGCCGTACTAGGTGGCAGCCTGTTGCAGCAGCTCCCGTGGGCTTCCAAGTTTTTTTTGTATTTCTGTTTTGATTTTCGATGTGATTTTTGGCAATTCTTCTCAAGAGACAGTGAGAAGATG
>CAEMYA010000184.1:1676497-1752621 GCA_903131615.1 Diplodus sargus | reverse complement strand
ATATATATATATATATATATATATACATCCACCGCAAAACATTAGCACATGCTACAGCTACAGAGGCATCCTCTCCCTGAGAGGGGCGTTTAGTGGGCAAGGCAGGCGTTGACAGACGGAGCTCATTAGCATTTAAAGGTGCAGGCGCAGAAATAGCCTGCTCTCAGTCAAGCTCACTTGAGCGACTTAAAAACAGCTGAAATTCAGGACCACAGATGGGTTTGGGGCAATGCATATCAAATACAGTGTTGTTGGACCTCTGACAGCTGTGTGAAATTGATGAAAAACAGTATAATATGGGACCTTTAACCTAAAGTATGATATTTTCCTAAACCCAAATTAGCAGTTTTTCTTGTCTAAATCTAGCAAAACTGCAAGCATACGACATACGTCAGGTACACCTGTCACTGATATGTTGCAACGGTGATGTTGTTCTGGGAATGGTTATGTTTTGGGGATGAACATTCAGTTCAGCATCTGACCAGACAATCTGGTTCTTACCTTCAGTCGCTGTTCCCCCCCTCCCCTCTGACATGATGTACATTTGATGACCATATGCTCCACAAGCTTTACAGGAGAGCTGCTGCTAACTTCATGTATCCAAATGATGCAGTAAAACCTGGAGGAGAAAAGATTACATACTTCATACTAACACACAAATGCCTTTGACTAGCTAGAACATGTCTAAATCAACCTTTGGGGGGAAGTTTAAATGATGAGATTTGAGTCTTTCATTAGTACCTTTTGGTATCAAGCAGGTATCTCTAACACACACTGAGTTACTTAGTTTAAATGGGTGCTTAGATTTCTGCTGTTGTGCCTCAAAACCTTCATCTGGAAAAATGTGAAAGATGAGGCGATATTCTGCTGTTCCTAATACCTGAAGCGTCATTTAAAATTCAGTAAAATTAATGAATCACATGAATATGAATGTATCAGATCAAATGCTGCTGCTGTAGCACTTACATCACTCACAAGCTGGAGCAAAACTGCACTACTGTTGTAACCAATGACGACTGTTTTACAGGAGCAATCTATATCTATGCGAGGCTTTGTTTGCTGTCGTTCATTGACGAACATTTAAAAAATGTTAGAGGTGAATTGTATGTTAAGTGATCGTGTTTTCATCCATTACGTGATTCTACATTGTATTACACAAGCAAATACAAACTGCTGCACATATGAAGCAAACATAACAGCACAACAATAACTTGTAAGTATTGGGGTTCATATTTTAGAATAATATTGTACATGTCTTCTTTCTCCTAAATTGCATATGAATGATTCCTGTCCGCCAATGCTGCATGATGCTTTGAGCTACTGGTGTAGAGGACTGGCCCCTTTTTAATCCCAGTCTGAGCACTATAAATATTTTTCATTTCCTTTCTTTACTCTCCTTTTTTTCTCCTGGAGGTATATAAATCTGATACCACAGTCCTCTCATCTGCACTCAGACTGTGCTGTGTCAGACCTGTCAGACAAACCAAAGTCAAACCAGCGCAAGAGCCTTTTTTTCTTTTTCTTCCTTTTCTTTCTCTCTTTTTCTTTTTTTTTTTGTCCCTAAGTAACACTCAAAATAAAAAGCCACTTAATCCATCTTCTCCTGCATAAGACCTCTTTTTCCAGGCAGCAGAGATGGCAAAGTACACAAGTCTGCGGCGACGAGTCAGCCATATACAGAAAAACCATCTGTCTTCATCATTCTCCGGGCACAATTGATCTGCAGCACTCTGGAAAGTATTTATTATGAAAAGTCTCATTTTTTAAGCGGGCCGTTTAAAGTAGCAGCAGTCATAAATCACCCCTGAATCGGAGCAAATCAGAGCAGCCTCCCACTGGAATCCATTATTCCTATTATATCAGCTCTAAGTGGACATAACAGCTTAATCTAGTATTGATCCAAGCGCGTGCGTTGGTCATCCCATCCAATCCCTCCCTGATATCTTAGATCCCGCATGACGAGCCTCGCATGTGGTCTCACGTTAAATAATCACAGAGGAGAGTCTGCGTGCTAGCTCGGCTAACTCCTTCCTCATTAGAAAGCAATAAATAATGTGTGTATGTGTGTGTGTGTGTGTGAGAGAGGTCTAATCCTGGCTAATACACTGTTTAATACCAGAGAACTTCAGCGAGCTGGCAGCCTTGGTAATTAAGTGAGCAGCAGTCTGTTCTGATGGCTCTCATACACACGGGCATAAATTATTGAAGTGCCGTTAAAATAAATAATGAAGTCGATAGCAGCATTTTGGATGTGGGCGGGAGGTTAAATTATGCATGAGCTCAATATTTGTAAGTGTAATAGGAAGTAAGTGTGGTGGTTTTTAAACCGCAAGGAAATAAATCCCCCCACCCACCGCTATTAGCCAGATTTAATTTAAGAGGGAAAAAAACTCCAGAGTCAAAGTCGACAGCAGATATCAGAGTAAATATTCGAGGAGCGATACGGCAGGGGTCTCCGTGGTTATGTTTACACCACAGATCTTGATGCTTCGTTCAGATCTTTGATGATGTTTGATATTCTTAGCTCCGTCTGCTTTAGCAGGTCTGAACTTGGAGGGTGGACCTGCAGTTAGCTTCGAGGCTCTGGACCTGGAGGGGCCTGCATCCTGTTGGCAGGGTATCATTAACAACCGTTTTTCCATCATAGCAGCTTCAGATTTGACTTTAAAAAAATCACCTGACAAGCTGATGAGCAGAAGCTGTAGATATCACCAATTTTATGCCTCTGCCATGCTTTTTACTACTGTTATAGAATGTTTTTAGTTTTTACTATCATCCTATAATTGCAAACTTGAGGCCAACTGTTGACCAAAAATGTACAAAAGCTCACCTTAAAATCTGGGTGAACTGGCAAGTAGAGCATCTCTAGCTGTGATGTATTCTGGAGTAAAATGGCTGAAGACATTGATGTATCACTACTAAAAATGGTTCTTTTAACATAGGAACATAGAAAGGATTAGAACCAGGACAAATAATTGCTTTGTCTCTCAAAAGTTTAACATTAAAACTATTACCCAACCTTCTCCATCAGGACCAGTGTTTGATTTATAGTGGCACCATTCTGACATCATAAAAATAAATTAGTGTTATCAGATTCTGATTGATATATTGTTTAAATCTGAGTGATGCGGCTAAAACCAGTGAGAGGAGCTCAGACATGTATAATGTGCATTCAGTTAATCCATTTGGGAAATAAATGCTACAGGTGCAGCCGCTTCAAAAATGGCTGGTTTTGGTATGAAATTAATGGAAAAAGCAATGTTGAAAATATTTCAACTTCTTGAAAGTGCTAGAAAAATGTGAGTCATGAGCAGGGATGGACTGGGACAAAAAATCGGCCCTGGCATTTTTGGCTTAGACCGGCCCCTCATAATTAGCGGAGCACAAGCTGGAAAAAACCCCATAACTTTTTGCCTTTAGGCTTATTAGAAATTTACAGTTTACTTTAGAAGTCTATCAAAAAACCATTGTGGAAAGCAAATAGGTAAATTTACTCAACACATAGTTCTAACTCCTTCTCTATTTCAAGCATAATGTATCATCAACATCCTAAATCTCAGAGGTTTAGTGTCTTTTGTTATGTCCACCACTTTTGTCTGCTCTGTGTAGTTCAATTGATTATTTTATCCTTTTTATTGAAATCATCTCTAATATGTATTTTCTGTATTCCTGATATAGCAGCTCAATTCTAATTCTTCAGGTGAAAAGGTGCTCCCTTTCTTTAAAAAGCTGAAACATTGTTATATCAGGCTAAAGACAGGGCTGCTTCATGAACCCATACAAAGCAACTATGTCTTAAAAGCATTTAACACTGTCTTACTCATCTTGTTCATTGTGGGCAAACCTTTTGCTAATAATACTTTTATATTTTCTTTACACTTACATTAGTGCTTAAATTGCAAAGCTTTGACTTATCATTTAGCAGTTTTAAAATCAGTTTTTTAAAACATGTTTAACCGCAGCATAGAGGGTTGCTACAAATTCAAACTACTATGCAGCCTTTCAACACACCTTTAACCTAAATATCTAAAATGCCATGATGGAGCCTAGAATGGACACTTGCTGCTCATCCAACACTTCTCGGCCTTGACCGTTTGCTATTTTAACAGAATAAGGTGCCGTGGCTGCCAGATTTTGGGATGCAACACCAATTAATATTGATACTAATCAATCGCCATTGCTCATCATTCTCATGTAATTAGAGTTCTAAACGGGCCTGAATTACAACCCAACCCGGCCCGCGGGTTTTTAAGCCGGAACCCGACGCAGCGCGACACACCGGCATGAACTGTCTGCAGCGCCCCCATGTTAACCTGACCGGACCTGAGCCCGCGGGTCCGGTCGGGTTTGTCGGGCCGGCCCGACCCGCTGATAACTCTACATGTAGGCTAATAGAGCTACCGTTCCCTCCATCACCTCACAGTCCCTGTATTAACGTTACTACCTGCTTACCGGCTGTACTGCACTGTCCCTGTCAGTCAGCAGCATCTCTGGCTGCTCCTCTCCTGCCCGCTGCTGCTGTCTTCACCTTCAACCTGCTGTTGCTGGCTCTCTGCTGTCTCAGAGGACGTGGAGGCTACAGCAGCCCCTCCAGCGAGCAAGTCTGTGATTTTAGCACATTTTACAGCATTTACAGTGAGATTCTTCTCTTAGCACGCAACTTTTCTTTCTCTTTAATTGCTCCATGCTGTCAGTCCTCGCGCTCAACACTTTGAAACTAGCAGAAGTTACAGGAGACAGCACAGAGAAGGGGTGGGGCCGCTGTCGTACTATATCCTGATTGGTTCAGTCCACTGTCTATATTGAAGGTGGACCAATGGGCCGCCCCCTCTAAATTGTGCACTTCGTAAAAAAAGAGGAGGGCTGAGAGATTTCATTGGATTAGCCCAATGTCCTTCTAGAAAATAAACCAATGGGCCGTCGCGGTCGATAAAAATGATTTATAATAAACTTTTTTTGATTAAATTATGACAGCCCGGCCCAAAAATGTGTGTCGGCCCACCGGGCAATGCCCGGTACGCCAGATGGCCAGTCCATGCCTGGTCATGAGACAAGAGAGAAGCACATGGCAGGTGCACCGTACCAAAGGAAAGAATGGTTTTGCTGGTGATGCGTTTCCATCAACGCGTTTCTGTGTTATTGGCCTTGTTTGTAAGTCAGTCCAAACAAATAGGACATTTTTCTGTTTTACAGATAATTGTCGGGGCTCACGAGACCCAGCTTGAAACTGGGAAAGTCCCAGATAAACCACAAAGACAATCCAATCCATGTTTTATTTCGTTTCCACGCAGTTTGAATGAAGTGATTTATGATGAGCTAACAAGGCAATTAGGCTTGTCTTAGTTTGGTAAAAGACAAACTTTAATTCAGATGGCACATGGGTGTTTTTTCTGTTTAGGAATGAAAATAGAGAACATTTCATTTTCTTACATCTTGTATTTTCTATCACATCATCATCAAAGTTGGCAAACAACTCGCAGCTGAGGCTGAGGCTAGCTGGTCAGCATGCTAGCTTCAGTAAACATCTATCTATCCAAGTACAGAGATGTCTTAGACATAAACAACGATATTTCTTTTCATTATGTCTATAATTGCACCATGGTTATGAACTTTTAAACAAAAAATTTGTCTATATTTGTACATTCCACCTTTAAGAAAAAAGATGTTCAGTTTTAAGCTCTGTCCTCACTCTACAGTAAAAAAAAGTCCTCCATACAACATGTGAATAATTTATGGAACATCGTAGACAAAACAAAAGGAATCAAATATAGAAACAGAATTTTAAGATCGGTGGGAAAAAACACCTACTTTGCACACATCTCTACAACACATCCATACACTGTAGAGCCACGGGCCGGAAGGACTTTAAAAATTTGTATCCAATGAATTCAACTTGTCTCTGTCTTTTTTCTGTGTTGCTCCCTTCTGGCATATGAATATGCTCAATACACCGAAAGCAGAAAAAGAAACAGTGTTAGAACAATCCCCAACCAGATGATCATTTAAATATGTCATTTAAATCAGATGGCAAAGGAGCTGTTCCTTTTTTTTCATATTTGATGAAACTAGGCTTGTGGTATCCCTCTGCTTACAGTATTTGCACTAAAAAAGGGTAAACGCATGAACTTTTTTCTCATTTCTGGACCCAAACATGACATACATTCATCTGACAGAGAGGACAAAACACCAGAGTGTTTCTGTAACATTCAGTTTGCAGCTATATTTCACACAAATCATCTTGGAATGAGATTTCTAGGAGAAACTGCCTATAACGATACACAATGCAGAGTGTAAAGTCTACATCAGAATATATGACACACACACACACACACAGGTTAGTTCCTGTCAGTAATGGCCTCCTGCTCCCGCCTCCGCCTCATCGATAAATAGGCTGTAGCAGACCGTGAAATGAAAAGCAAGAGAACAGCATGAAATGGGACTAAAGTTGGGAAAATGGTCATATTTATCCCTTTTGTTTTTGAGGAAGGCCGCGGGAAATAATGGGACAATTTTTACATAAAGCCATGCAATCTTCACAAACACCACTGATATTATGCTTTTTTTTTTACACCCTGCTCTGGTTTTATTCTGTGTAATAATGGATCATTGGCTGTGGCTGTTGTAGTGACTGAGGTCTGCTGTTGTTTCAGTCTGATATGCAGATGAAAGCCACATCGGGGGAAAATAACAGGAATTATCCATTAAAACAAACAAACATTTTACTTACTGCTCCAAGTGAGAGCCATTGTCAAATGTATTTACATCAACTATGTATTTTTAGTATTTTGTAACTACTGTCTGGGTAAATGTGTGCACTAAAACCATGGCATAAAGCATTACATACATAATTTATCATATGACTGAGTTTTATTGGACTAAAATGAGTCTTTTGTACACGATAACGACTTATTACAACTCAAACCTTGTTTTTGTCCATCATTTCCCATTAATAATATTGTATATTACTTGGATCATGGATTTAACCCCATGATTTGTCCATCCTCAGGACTGACTTTACATTTTAGCTTCACTGCGGGTAAAGCTCCAGGAACTCATTTGGTTAATGAAAATGTCAGAGTCGAGGGAAATGGTTCTTAGATATTCATGTTGTTTAATTATTTAGTCTGAAAGGATTTAGAATAATGATATATGACATGCAGTATGTTAATTACAGCACTTTATTTATATGCTTCTGGCTATTCTGATGCATCCTATGGAAATACACAAATATTTATATCTTGTGTAAATGGTTAAACATCAAAACCAACTTCTTCTAATTCCCAAGTCGTCAAATAGGCGATTGAAGTTTGGTCATGCCCATTTGGCATTTCATACAGAGGCACAACAAAGGATCTCAAGCACATTTTAGCAAATTTTTGAAAGTTTGCAAAAAAATCAAAATGCTCATCTGGTGAGTTTTCATAAAATAATCTGAGCGAATGAACAGTTCTGTAGTATGAAGTTCTGTAAATAGTGGTATAGGCTGCGTGGCTACGTCACATGTGGAGGTGATCAGTCATGTGAGTTGAATGTTTGCTGTCAGAGTTTATTCATTAAATCTGTTTCCATCAAACAATTTGTGCATAAACTCTGATTTACAAAAGACACAACATTTTTGCAAATTAGAGGACATTTCTTTAAATTTCACTTTTCGAAATATGCTTCAAAATGCTTTATGGAAACGCTGCTAGGGAAGAACAACTTTTGTTAGAATATGGAAAAGATCATGTTTGAGTGAACCGTCATCATTCAAGATGGCCTGCCAGACAATACAAACACAGCTAAGCAACAATGCTAATGCCTCAATTTAAGTGTATATTTATGACAGACATCTTTAGAAATCTTAGATTCTTGTGATTTGGTTAATGCAAACCATTTCAAGTTAAAACCACGTCAGGCAAGAACACTCGACCAACAAAACAACCAGAAGGCAAACGGGCGAGTACGACGTTTTGGCAGCTCACCAGTAAAGCATCTGGGTGTTTCAGTGGTGCATCAAAATCCAACAAAAACTCTGTTCTTTTATTCCCAAGATGCATTTCATTAAAAGATTTAGTCCAGCATGCTGTATTTAATGCATGAATGGTGATGAAATAGTGACAAACTGTGATGGCGGATTGTTAGATAGAAGTTCAGCAATCTAATAGCTCGTGGAAGGAAGCTGTTGATTAGTCGAAGATTGTTGATAAGTGTTTTGATTTTTTGACTCCGGAACTGTTTTCCTGATGGGATGGAGAGGGTGGAAGGGGTCCCTGTCGATGTTCAGTGCCCTGCTGTACTAAGATGGCTGCCAACCTCTGACCTGTTGATTGACATCTTATTTGACCAGTTTGGAGCCAGTGATATTGAAGAAAGGAGACCCAACCTCTCATCTTTCGTCTGTCTCCTGAGCCACTTACACACCAACCGCTGTAAGATTGACACATCATGTAGCCAATCAGATTTCAAGTATCTTATGACTATATCATTTTAATGGGTATTTAAGCCCAAACCTTGGAAAATATGTCAATCAAGAGTTATAATTTAAGTTTGACTTTAAAGGTGACAAATTCCTCTGAATGGGAAATATGGTTAGTAACCAGAGGTATCCAATAAAAAGACCAAACATTATCTGTTTACCACTGTCAGAATCTAAACCTTTCCTGTTGACTGTAAACGGAATATCTGTTGAGTAATCAGTTTAAACTTTGGAGCTTCATTTCTAAAACATCCCACACTAAAGTATAATTCAGAAAAGCAAAAGTATTATTTATAATGAATCAAAACTGGGTTAACCCAAGTTGTATACCCAGAAAACAGGGATTTACTCTCATCTGTCATCTTGTATAAATCCATCGGCTCCATTCAGCCAAGCCCACCAAATGCACCATGGGAAAGTTCATCCGCACAAGGTTACCACAGAATTGATCTGAAACAACATGTATTGTGTTTCTGACTGACTGCTCAATAGCATTAAAGGAATAAAAAAAAAACAACGGCAGCCGCCTCACACAATACACATTCACACACACAGAAGGTCCTGGGAGGTGTGTGTGTTTGTTTGCATGTCAGCGTGCGTGTGCTTGTTTGGACACAATTAAAACGTCCTCTTGGCGGCGAGTGCCAATGCATCACCCTGATGACAGTGGACAGGCTGTTTGCTTTGCCGCCGCTGATATCGAGCTTAATGATGTTGTCCTTCATTGCGGTTGCTGTGGCTGACCTGCCCATCACTGATGCGTGGCAGCTGGGTTTCAATTGGGAGTAGGTGTGTGTGTGTGTGTGTGTGTGTGTGTGTGTGTGTGTGTGTGTGTGTGTGTGTGTGTGTGTGTGTGTTCAGGCAGATTAAACCTCTGGTCGGATGCCGAGGTGTGAAGATGCCAGCAGGGATTTTTTGTAAGCGAGCAGCTAGAAACAGATCATGGTGTGTTTGACAAGCAGAGCTGCAGGAGGCGACGAAGCAGGACGCTACCGCCGATACAAAGACCGTCAAATACTGTAAAGGCGTGGTCAGTGTGAGTGTGTGGAGAAAAACCTCCAGGAGCTGCAGTGTTACATCAGCTGATCTAAATGAGTCTCTATTATCCGATAAACCTCACATAAAGATATAATGTTACTTCCTCAGCAGACTGGACCTTCTTGGCTACATCCCAAGTCTCAGCCCAGTTACATCCAGGTTTCCCACTCTTGTGTCTTTTCCTTGCATTTTGGTCTCACCGAGGATGCATGGAGATGCAACGAAACCATGCAAGGAGAGATAAATATAGGAATAGTGTAATGTCCTCTGAAGCATCATGTGAAGCAGCATCCATCCTGCAATCAACCATCGTGTTCAAATGCGCTAGTTTTAGTGGCAGTGTATTTTTTATGTCATGATGTTCAGCTAAAACTCTTCAGGGGAGGCTGCTATCTCGGGTCCTCACTCAAGGTCCTCAGAGATCCCTCCTTAACCCTCACAGCTCAAATAAGTGCTCTGGGGCGGCCTGCAAGATGGCAGACAAGAGCGGCTTCTGGTTCAGTCTTCACTAGTTTTGTGTTACTTACTCTTGAATATCAAAATGTCATGACTTCACTGTTTTATTCTGTTGAAGCTTTGTACAAATTCTTTAGTTATGGCCAAAAATATGTTTTGTGAGGTCACTGACTTTGACTACTGACCTAAATTCACATTAGTTCATCCCTGAGTCATAGTTGACATTTGCTGCAAGTATGAAGAAATTCCCTCAAGGCAGTCTTGCTTTGCAAAGAATGGACAGACTCGAAAACATGATGCCTCTGGACACAACTGTCACCAGTGTGGAGGCATAAAAATAACTGTTAATACTTATTATTTGCCAAGACACAACTAGACTTAATCCATAATATATACAGTAGTGATCGGGAGGACAAATCTGGATGAGCTCTCTGTAAGCTTCCTATGTGTCTTTACAGATCATAAATCAGTTTTTGCACGTCGTTCTGATGATGACAGTTGCCCAGCTGTCCAATGAATAAGTTACCTGTTGGTCATGACTTGCAGCTCATTTGTTTTAAGTTTGTGTGAATGCAAAATCTACAAAAATACAACAATATATCATTTTTAATTTAGAGAACAGGTGCTAAAGCATCTAACAGATGTTTGTGAAAGCAGCCACTGGTGTCTTTAATAGACAGAAAAGTGCTGAGAGGTGCAGCTGGGAAGGAACACCTGGTCATTCTTTTAAGTTTCTAACAGGAAGTGGAGGTCTGAGCTCAGAAAGCAGTCAGTGTGTGAGTAATTCTGCAAAAGCCGCTGCGTTCAACTGTCAGACTGAAAAGGAAAAAAACATGACTTACAACAGATTTTTTGATAAATGTGACTGCGTGTAAATGTCTCCTAATGTATAGTCAGCATAAACCGGTCTGAATTATTCTTTCTTTCATTACACTAATGGCTCAGCAGAACGCAGCAGAGTCGATGCGGAGAGTGGGTGAGCGGGGGGGCGAAGGAAATGATTATTTTCAGCAGGGTTTCAGATACAGGTGGGAAAAGGGCAAACTCTCAGCTGGTGACGTTCATCAGCGGGTGTTGTAAAGGTCACGCCGTGTCTCTCGACATGCACCCACACCCAAAGGCGTGTTTACTCCTGCTGGGGGCCCCGGGGGCCCCCCACCCCCACCCCTCCTCCACGACTACGCAGTCCCCCCCACTTTTGCCTTTATTAGCTCCCATGGGAGAGAGGCTGCTGCAATGGCTGAAAACCTGTAAACACACAGTGCTCTTTTAATATTCTCATTAAGAAGTTTGATCGCTGATGAAGCTGAAGCTGTTTCAGTAAAAAGCAACATTTTAACAGCTCTGATTCGATGAAGGGCAGCTGACCTATTTCACCATCTGTTGTTGCCATTTTGTTTTTTTTTTGTCGGCGCTAATTCAGCACGTTTTTTTTTCCCTCCTTAGTTCGAATCAGTCAAACTCGAACACGTCCAGGCGGAGTTGAACGATTATGACTTTGCCTCGGTGGGACATCTGATAATGTATGGACCGTCCTGCGCTACTTGACTTCATTAATACCTGTCGGTGGTGGCTGCTGTTTCTGTGTGCTTACATCATGTTCTGCCCGCTCAGCACAAAGTCAACAAAATACATTAACATGATGAATCGCTGCGATCATGTGACTGGGAGGTAAGTAGGGCAGCGGTCCAGAGTTGTGATGTGTCACTGGCTCTTGGGCAGCCTGACCTTTGACCCCCTACAACAGTGCTGAAAACCTGAACTTGTTCCTGGCTGTGGACAGAGCAGAGGCAGACACATGTTGAAGAGATGGTGTTTTAAGAAGATGTTGGAAATATATACATTTAATTTTGGATTTTCAAGATCAAATGGACAAAAGGAAGCTCCAGGTAACTATACTTTTGTTGAATTTAACTGTATTAACTGTATGTTATTTTGTGTGCATTAAAGGCTACGTTAGCTTGACAGTACAGATGCTCATATCAGTCAGATGGAAGTAAGAAATAACCTGATGGGCTGTTTACCGAACTATTGTCATGAAATGTCTCCAAACAACGTTGATGACGAGAAACTGCAGAGTCACGTATGTGAGTGTATGCTAATGCTAATGCTAATGTCATGCTAAATTCTGTGATGTGTAAAGAGACTTCTTGTGAGGCTAGTTGGGAATGTAACAGCACACTGCCAACCACAGTACACCTAATTCCATATCTGACTAGCTAAATGTTTTTGAGAGAGTTAGGTATTCCTTCCGCAGCACTGGCTGCAGAGTGACAGCTGCATCACAGCTAATGCTAAAGAGAGAGTGGAGGTGACGAGGACTTGACCAGTAGGAAAGGAACTGAGGAGATATAGAGATATGTGGGAAAAGGAGATGATGAGACCAAAGGTAAATTACTGAACCATAATTTTGACTTTGGCAATACTTAATTTAAATATTTAATTTAAAGTGCGGTTTGATGGGCTTCATCAGCAGTGAGATGGATAAGAAAATGACAGCTCTGTGGAGTATTCTATTAGGAGATTGTTTGTTAGAAAGGAGTTCTTTATTAGAGAATTAGTTTAGAGTTAGAGTTCATTTTTGAACATAATACTAAACTAAAAAAAACCTTTTTTCCAATTCAAAAGTTTCAATTCTAACTTCTATAACTGTTATTTTATTTGCATCATTCTTCCCACCCTCGACCCCCTGCAGTTCGCGTATCGAGCCAACTGCCCCACCGACGACGCCATCCTCACCACCCTCGGACCTAGCACTCACCCATCTGGATAAAAAGGACACTTACGTCAGAATGCTGTTCATAGACTTCAGCTCAGCATTCAACACAATCATCCCCCAGCACCTGACTAGGAAGCTGAGCTTGCTGGGCCTGAACACATCCCTCTGCAACTGGATCCTGGTCTTTCTGATGGGGAGACCTCAAACAGTCCGGATCAGGAATAACACCTCCAGCTCCACCACACTGAGTACAGGAGCACCTCAAGGCTGTGTGCTCAGTCCACTGCTGTTCTCACTCCTGACCCACTACTGCAAAGCACTACACAACTTGAATCACAGCATCAAGTTTGCCGACGATACAACCATGGTGGGTCTCATTGACAAGAATGACGAGTCATCATACAGAGAGGAGGTGGAACAACTGATAACCTGGTGCAAAGTCAACAACCTGTCACTGAATATAGACAAAACCTAAGAGATGGTTGTTGACTTCCGAAGAGCCCAGAGAGACCACAAGCCACTGGACAAGAAAGCCCAGCTGGGGAGAGCCCACCTCCCACCCCCCGTTCTCACCACGGTCTACAGAGGGACTTCAGAGAGCCTCCTGGGTAGCTGTATCACTGCCTGGTTTGGGAACTGCACCCAACTGGACCACAAGAATCTGCAGCGAGTGGTGAGGATGGCTGAGAAGATCAATGGAGTCACTCTCCCCTCCATCTCAGACATTTACACCATATGCTGCATCCGTAAGGCAACCAGCTTTGTGGAGGACCCCACCCACCCCTCACATAGACTTTTCTCCCCCATTCCATCTGGCAGAAGGTACTGTAGCATACGGTCTGTCACTACCAGTCTACAATACAGCTTCTTCCCCCAGGCCACACGACTCCTCAGCGCTCAGGGACTGATCTGATCACCTCTGTTGCCCTGTTGTATGCTGTCCTGCGTCGCTGTTTTGTATTTGTCTGATGCACTACTGCACCTCATGTAAATAATAATAATAATCATATATTCACTTTACGAGTCTTTTTTTGTATAACACAGTCACTTTATGAAGTATTTTTGCAATATATACAGTTACATGTGGCTTTTGGTATTGTTGCTCTCTGTTGTTGTGTGTTTGCACTGAAGCTTCCTGGGAAACGTGATTTCATTGCACTGTGTTCTGAGTATAAGGTTGGAATGACAATAAATCCTCTTGAACCCTGAATCTTGAATCTTCTACCTTTTTGAGGATCCGGCAGGAGTTTGTGGAGTACAATACGCTGGAGAAAACATACATACGCAGCCTGCAAAGGTGCTCTGGTGGGTGTTGGCATTATGGGTATGGGCTTCTATCACTTTATGGCTATGCATTTTTATTTTTTAATTCATTCACTTTACTGTTGATTGCTCTTGGCTTTTTTAAAAAATAAATCTCTCTTTCTTTCACAGCAGCTCATGTCATTTTGATTGTTTCTTCAGGACAAAATTTGCCTTCATTTCGCTTTGTTCTAAAGTTGTAAACAGATCTTTCTGAGGTGAAGCCGAGTACAAACACAACATAATATTCACACTATTGACAGGCCTATATGTGAAATTAATGACAAAACATGGTTTTAGCTCTGTTCAGTACTTAGCTGAGACCCTTTTGTACATTAAAATGTTTAATTAAAAGTTTGTCTCTTCTTTTGGCATGGCTAACCTCGTTGTGGACATTTATTGTCAGTGTGTGGGTTACACAGTTTGTGTCTCTGCAGCCAACACATGAGGCTGAAAAGCTGCTGGAGAGCAGACAATCCAACATCCCTGAGTCATTTTGATCTGTATAAAAGCCTTTTGTACACAGCCTGTTTTTCCAAAAAGCTAATTAAAAACCCAAACTGCGTGTTTCTCCTCGCACAACATTGAGCTAGAATTGAATTTAAGGGTAAAATATGGCTTCAAGATGTTAAAGTCAGTATGAGAGCTTAAAAAGTTTTTATAACTAGTTAATTTGGAAGTGCCTGTTGTCCTCATGATATGTTTCCAGCTCTCTCTGCTCCCTCAGTTCTCAGAGGTTAGTTTTTGGAGGATGAGGACTTGGTCTCTCTGCTCCCTCTGTCAGCAGGTGCTTTGGGGGCCGCCGTGGCCCCACAGCTCTCTCTGTATTTTTAACATGTAGGCCGCTGCACCCATTCAGTCTGATGACGAGGGCGCCTGCCCCACTGTGATTTAGCACACAAGGCTTAGTGTAGCGAGGGGAGGGGGGCTCAGCCTACTTTATCAACGTTAATTTCAAAGCCTCGACATGCTTGCTCAGCGGATTCAGGCGGCGACGGTAGAGTCCTATTCCTCCAGCGCTCCTCCTCTGTTGGCCTCCTTTTTCCTGCCGCCTCAGCAGTCTGGCTGCCTGCGGTCCGGAGCGACCTCGCCGCACTCTGAGATACTCTAAGAAGCTCATGAAGCTCTTGCAGAGTCGGCAGGCCAAGAACTGATTTTCCACTTCCTGTGCATGTGATTGACAGGTGCCGCTGCAGGAAAGGGCTGACACGTCGGACGCAGCAGACCACTGAATGTTTTTCTCTTTTTGCTGGCCACTCAGGTGTCACCATTTGTTCAGAAGTCGTCGTCGTCAGGCGGAGCAGAACTGATGACTGTGACCGGCTACAAACATCCATCGCTGTTTCTCCCCGGGAGGCGATTTGTTTGTCATTCTGGAGGGTTAGTGACAGCCACAGCGACAGAGGAGGAGCACTGAGCACACGTGGATCCTTTCATTTTACCAATGAAAACTCTTCCTCACGGCAGGGGACAGTGTAATGAAGCTTTACCAGAACTGCTCCATTTACTTGATAAAGAAAACTTCACACATCATTCTCAGGGTCAAAGATACCTCATGAGGTGTCACCAAACTTACTGACTGGTCCTGTTCAGCATGATGTGTTCCTGTACAGCTCATACACAAACATTAGATAAAAAAAGTATCGTCATCCGATGCAAGTCATAACAAAAAATGATGAACACTTCAACATTAAAGGTGAGAGTTGGCTCTGTTGAAGTGAAAGCTTTTATCTCTCATATAACAAACACACATCATCTTTCAATCAGGCCAAGAATGGCAGTAATTCACCCTCACACTACGCAAAGAAAAAGTTGGACCTGGATGGAAAATGTAATAGCTTTTGTTAAAATCCCTGATTATTCACCACAAACAGTCACATGTGTAAAGTAGGGATGAGCACACCATCATCTTTATCTGTTCAACCAACTAAATTGTCTGTATCAGGGATGGCCGAGGCTATCAGTAGTTGATCAGAAATTAAATTAAATAAATACATCAGTCTTTTAAGCTCCAGGTCAATAGCTGTGATGGCAAACGCCTCTCGCAATGAGACCTGTCGCTACGGGCATGGCTGCCTTCAAAAATGCCTTAGAAACGTGTGTTGGGCGAAATGGCGTGGTGTGCCTCTGTTTCAAGAGCTTCCTTCAGACATGTCTACGATGCATTTGGAAAACACAGCTGTTTTTTTTAGCAGTTTCCAACTAGTGCACAATGGAGCATGCCTCCTCTATCAAGGACACTCTAATGAGGTCATGTGTGATGACTGAAACCGTGCCTTTGAAACAAAAAAGGTATACAAACTTCTTGACCGTACATTTATGCACTCCAAACTGGTTAGCGATGATGCGCCAAAGCTGCCCAATTTGTACAGGGCTATAGCCACTCGCATCTCCAGGGATACAGGTGCATGCACAGTGACATCTAGACATCATTATAAACAACTTTATTAAAGACGTCTAAGACATTCTTTACATGTCTCTCCATTTTCCATTACTGAACTATTTTTGGACCACTCTCTCCCACCAATCCTTGCTGCGCTCTCTCATCCAACATCTCCATGTGGTCCATGGTGGAGTTAGCAGTAGCTATCTGTACAACATAACCAGTAGGCTGCTTGGTGTGTGGATAAAAAAGGATCATTAAAGAGTTTTGCAAAAAAAAGTAAGAAGGGTTACAATGAGTGTGCACCACTGGAGCAACATGACTGCAGTTTGAAAAGGAAGAAAATTCCTCCACTGTGCTTCCATAGGACAGGCATCACTGCATTAATCCGAGGATGCAGGGCTGCAAGTAAACAGGAATGTTAGTGGAATTATTCCGAATATTTTCTTTTCGGAGAAAAAGGCAAAAATCTGTTACACATTATGTCATAAATTGGCTCTCTAAGTTGGAAGTGAAGAGAATATTGAGTATCAACGCATGTATCCGTTTTGCTATCTCAATACGATGACTAGCCTGCCTTCTTTCTCTTTTGTCTTTTTCATGATTCAAATGTCCTTTTAGCTTCCTGTTAGACTCCTGCCTGCTACCTTCAGGTCTGCAGACCAGAACTAACAGATTCCATCAGCCTTCAGAGGAACATAATGATAATCATCCACAGCAGCAGCCACTTGAGTCTGCACATTCATCTTCTGCCTTGCTGCTCTACACTCACTGGCTTTGTTGTATTTCAATTTCCTTTCAAGCGATTCCCACTTCACCTGTACACTTAGCTCACATGCATATGGAGGAATAAAGACAGACTTGGAGGTGGAGTGAGGCAGAGAAGGACAGAGGGAGAAATTTCTTTAGAAACAGGAGCTTGTCAGGAGAGCCATCACTAGTTTCACTGCCGTCTCCATAACAGCGAGTCACTGGGGTCTGTTTTACACTTCAGGCGACATCAAGCAACTTGACGGAGGAGGCGAGTGGTGGGCACTTCACCGTCTCCTGCTCGCTCTGATTTATCTGTTTGTTCAGCAGGAAGCCAAACGGAGGCCTCCCGCCATCAGAGGCTTTTTATCACAGCCGAGTCAGTCCAAAGGCTCAGTGGAAACTCAGTGGTTTTAACAAGTGAATCTCTCATTTTTTCTCTTATTGTTGCGGAGGATTTTATTCTATCTGCTGCTTCCTTTACCAAGAAATATATGTGCAAATGATGTCCCCTGCCGGGTCAGATTATGCAGTTTTTTTTTGCCCAGCTGGTGGCTAAACCTAAGCAGAGCGATTTTCATGAAAGCTGCTGTGGATATTGAGAGTAGCCAGAGGATGAAATTTTGATGACCGCCTGACTTTTTCTCAAGTGCCATCATCATCGTTTTTAAATTTCCACTAGTATCCAGAACACTGCGTGATTTTAAAATGGCCTTACAAACATAACATTAAAAGCTCATTAATGCTCAACATTAGTTACAGGCGCAGTCCCCTGTCCAAACTCTGCATTCGTTTGGTCTGTATTTTAGCTGTTTTAGCATTTGCTGAAAGCTTACTGATGTTGATGAGTAGTACTACCAGAAAGGACATCCATGCCGAAGTAGGAATTAATGTGGGCAGCTATGTATTTTTGGAAGTAAAGGGGGCACGACTGAGCCTCCATTGAGCACATTCATGGTCCCCAGAGTATACACCTTTAGTCACTTTGAGCTTTTTTTGGCAAGAACATTTCAACGGGTTTGTTAAAGACAGGAACTTTGAAATCGATCAGCTGTAGATCAATCATGATGATCTTTTGTTTTGATACTTGCCTTGTTTGCATGTGGGCCCACAACAGCAAGATGTGATCTAAAAATTGCATTGCCATCTGTTAGCGTGACTTGGAGGACATTTTCCAACAAAAAAAATGCTGAAGAAGTTCTGACAATATAGGGTTTCTAACTGTACCGAACATAATCGCTAATCAGTGTGGATTCTAATGTCACTATCTTTGTAGTCATTATTAAAGTGATTGTTCTTGGTGTGAATGCCTACGACAAAACTTATGAAAGTTTCTAATGGAGCCACGGACAGAACAAATTATACTATTCTAATTCCATTTGTTGTAAAGCTCTAAGAAAAAAATCCAATCATCAGTATACATTCCTCACAACCCAAAGGGCTCAAAGAATCAACACCAACTCCAACACTCCAATGCCAGACACCAAAGGACAGCCCCAGAGTTCCTCTGCCCACATCTCGACGAGACAGAGCAAAGTCTGATCCACATTTACTCCTTTTCGACCGAGGCAGTTAAGGTTCTGGTACCGAGCCGGTGCCTATACTGCAATCGGTTCTTTGTGTTTCAACAGCCAAAGAACAGGCTCTGAGGCAGGGTTATCTCAGTCAAGGACCAACTTGCTTATGATTATGATTATAAAAAAAAAAAAAACTGAGGTAGTGTAGAATGTTCAAGCTTATCCAAAGGAGAATAAAGGGTGCTTCATGCAGGGTGCATTGTCCTGCTGGGGCGTCCACTGCCATGGGGGAGTAACGTTGCCATGAGGGGGGAACTCATCCACAAGATTTCCAGGAATCAGAGTTTCCCAACAGAATATTGAATCCTGTCCAGTAGTAATTCCTCTGACGCTGTATGTTATTCTATTAGATGATGAACTACATAAAGTGCAGTTGTTCAAATGAGCTCCTGACAGAAGTAAGAAGTTGTTGTTTTTTTGTCTCGTAACTGTCTCTTTGAATCCGACTCTTGATCCTGTATCCAGCTGGAGAAATATTCCCTCTTGCGGTGATGGTTTTATCTCCACACCCTGATGATATTATCACCTCTGGATGTGAGAGGGCCATCTCAATCACTTTTAATTACTCACACAACCAGACGGCGAGCGTCGACAAGCCCCGTCACTGCTTCAGCTGCAGCTCCACAACTTGTCAATCAAATCCCAACGGTAAACCCAACCACTTTCTTTTTCCCTACCGGAGAACGTTCTCGCCGCCAGCAGATAACACCGTGGCTGCCTTCCTGCTGCTAGAAAACACACGTCACACCCAGAGGATTTACAGTTGATCAGCACCTCTACACCCCGCAAACACACACACACACACACACACACACACAAAGCTCTCTCAACACATCCCTTGCCATCACCCCTGGAGACTCATCTTGTCGTTTTCATCTTTTCGGGGAGTTGAAGCAGTGGAGAAGCCCAGGTGACTGCAGCTGTTTTTCCTCCCAGCCCGACGTCTGCTAATTAGACTGAGGAGTTATTAATTAAATTAGGAGCTGATGTGCTGATTGGCTGTCGCAGGATTTAACTCTCAGCGGACATCTCACTTCATCTGGCACATCAATGAACTTGACAAAATGGAACTTCAATAGGTGTGTGTGAGTGTGTGTGTGTAATTGGGAGTGTTGAAAGTTGCCGTCGTTGCCAAGTCATGTGACATCACCTGCAGCAGCTTCCTTTAAAGGCAGAACAGAGAGAGAAGAAAACAGCCCCTGTGTATTTTTGAAGAGCATTGAAGTGCATGTTGTCGAGTCTGACCTTTGAATGTGTGGCTGCAGGCAGCGAGGTGGAGGGGAACATTATATAGCAATGTTTGATTCGAGCTGGCTGGCAGGGATGTGACTCGCGCTCAGAGAACATAAAGAACTCTGCTCGAGGGACTGAAGTGTTGGCCTGCTGTCTGTCAGTCGCTCAGCCGCTTTGGTCCAGACTCAAATATCTCAACAAGTACTGGAGTGATTGCAGTGAAATTTTGGTTTCCACACAATGCACTCTGATGACTGTGTTGTTCCCAACTTTTCATCCATAGCCACCAGCAGTGTGATTTTGATTATTTTTAAATGTCTCTACAACTTCTTCTAAGCAACAGACTTGTTCTTAATTTTGTGCTACCATATCTATCTGACTAATAATTTGATTTAAGACTAATCGTAACACCAAAGCATTTCTGTCAAACTCAGATGTACTTTTTGTTTTCTGCTACTGTGCCGATGTTAGTGCTAAAGTAGGATTGTAAATGTATCCGAGTATCTGAATCTGATCTGGTTTGTTGCCATGTAGGTTTCTACAAAGGCTACTAGGAATTTGCTTTGGTATTTTGGTACAAAATACTAAACACAGAAAGAGTTATTTTAAAATTTAAATAAGAAAAAGGATATAGACCTACTAATAGTTGAGTATTTAGGATGACAGAAGAGAGCATCAACATTCTAGCACTGTCATGAGCCTATAACCATGCTGACTGAGCTAATAGACTTGGACTCGCAGGCTTGTTTAGGCAAAGTTTAGGCTCCGACGGCATCGACAGTAAGACAATAGTCCAATGCAAAACTACTTTGACTGTGTAAGCAACAGTCATCCATATGCATCTCATCCACAGCTCTATGAAGCTCCACTAGGCTAATTTAGACAGCTAGCCAACTAATCCATCTCATATAGGTATTCCATTTGAATTCTACAGCACAGGCAACTGCACATCTAATTATCAATATAAGTTTTCCAGTATATTGTATCCTGCCAATCCATAGTTTAGACCATACTATACATAAATTACTGGGTTAAAATGTTTCAACTAAGGTATAATGAAGAGCAAGTGTTGTCAGTTATCAATTACCACTTCTTGTAGCAAACTTTTTTTTTTGTTACATTGTTACCAATTAAGCTTTTTAAACATGATGGGGACCAAAAGTCCATTGCTAACAGTGTTGAGGACATGTCCCCAGTGTCCCTAACTACACTGCAAGCCAGAATACGGAGCCACAGTCCTGACGACCCTTTACAGTAAGCTCACTGCTGCTCTGCTGTAGCTTATGGGACTCAATACATTTTTTTTTTAAACAAATACATCTATATTTTCAGTGTGCATATTTTCTCTGAAAATTCACAAGTCTGTGTGACTTTATTATCACAATCTGCTTATGTACACGAGCGTCTGGATCACTTACGTAAAGCGTTCTTAAGACGATCAGCTTCGTAAGAAACTGTGATGGTTAAAAGAAGCTTAACACAGATATATGCCATAAACAGTGTCTCAGTTTTGTTATGCTACCATCACTTTCTCGATATTTTAAATTAAATAGGTTTCTGTTGAGTATGTTTTTTCGAGCAAAACCTGAAAGTTCAGTTTTCCTTTAGTTGTCAGATAATTGTTTGCCGAAACTGACTGAATTTAATCAGATGAAATGCAGAAGATTTTCAAAGGATGCCTCATGGGATTCATTAAGAATTTCCGTGCATTCATTTATAGAGACTTGTGGATGTTGTGTTACTTTTTTTCAAACCCGAACTTGCCTCTTCTGTTGGATGAGCTGATAACAGCACAGAGCTGAAAGTTTCTCCAAAGTCAAAGTTTTTTTTTAGCTATCTAGCTGCGACCACTGTTTCACTGTTGGTGATTCATTTTATTTCCTGGACATGTTTCTTTCCAAAAGCTGTACAAAAGTGATTCGAAATGAAATCCCCTACACACACTACAACAACAGAGTCATGCAGTTCGATTTGTGTGCTCAGCGCAAATGAATTTGGTGAGTATAATGGTAATATGATGGATAAGGATGATCACCAAAACCCCAAAACAAAACCCAAGTTGTAAACAAAGAAAGCAACAAGCTCTTCAGAGTTCTGTTGGAGGGACTTCAGGGCAGAATACCAACATAGCAAAGCAACTGAGTCAAATTAAAAATATAAACACTGACACAGAGATCAGAGCGTGTGAACAAAGAGAACACTAAGCCCATTTCAGCATGACGTCGGATGTTTCATCTTGCTGAAAGTCAAACATTCATCTGTACGGACTCAGAAGAGCTGGAGGTAAACAGAGCAGAGCTGCTGCCTCTCCTTCAGTAAAGAGACAAAAGAGAAGCGTGGAGTCCTGTGTGTGCTGGTCACACTGGGCTAACAGGTAGTTTGCGAGACCTCCTGATCTCTGTACGAGGAGAAAATACTGCCAGTGACTTTGACGAAGTCTCTGTATTCACAGATAATTTGACGGTGAGCGGTGACATTGGGCGCCGGCTCTTGAAAAGAGAAGTGGAGCGTGAAGAGGCTGAAGGTTCCTGTTTATTTACAGTCACACAAACTGTGTGTTTGTCTTCCAGCTGAAGAGGAGGGCCGTTGAGGATGGAGCCTTTCATTCTCAGCACTCCGAATTTCCACTTGTGGCAGTCTCTTACTCAAAACAGCTCACGGCGTGGAGAGTCTCTCCTCCGCGGTGTCGGCGATGGCAACCAGCTGAACTCCGACCCCGACAGCTCTCTCCCTTTTCCCACCAGTCAGATTGTCAGCACTGAGCACCACCACCGATGTCTCCGCCCGCTGACAGCGAGAGGTAGATTGAGGCTTTTTTACATACGTCTGCATGTGGGCTGGTAAATATGCTACTACTTTTTGGTGGGGTCAGTTAGATTTTTATTTTAATTAATCCTTTTCAAAACATATTTCGTGATTTTGGTAAAACATTCATGTTCGCTAGAATACTATTGTTCTCATTAAGAACGCTGAGATCTGTGAACACAGTCACTTTGTTGAGTGAGCTTTCATGCCCCGCATGTCAACAGGCTGCTGGGCACAAATGCAAGTAGCCACAAGCCTGTTGATTTCATCTTTGAATTGTACTTAATTAACATTGTATGCAAAGCTTCATAAATGACGGAAATAATGCAGCCCAGTCTCTGCCTGCACATGTACCTGGGTTGGCTAAAATCTGGGGACCCAAAGTGGGCAGGTTGAGAAACTGTTGTGCTCATACAACGAACACACAGTGGAAAAGGTCAATCACCTCATTATGACCACAAAGGCAAACAGCAATCACAAATACTTTTCACTATTAAACACTCAAAACTCAATAAATGTAAATGTTGAGAATACTGTAAACATTTATAATACCTCTATCTATATCTGCCCAGACATTGAGCCTTTTACTTAAATGTTAAACTGGTGGCGACGTGCGGTGTGTCTGTCCGCCTCATTAATCCAGCTCTTTTCCTCGGCGTGGGTGAATGGCGTGATGCCGGGCAGAGTCTCCCAGTAGAGTTGACTTGGGTGAAGACGGGGCTCAGCGGCTGTTCCTCACTTCTTTAGGAGGCGTGAACAGTGTCTCCTTTAGATCCAAAACGTGTTACGTAAAAACAAAAGCAGTCAGTTTCGCACCCATGAGAGATTTACTGGACCGTTGGCATTTGGCCGCTCTTTCCTTTGTCGGTGGCTCTTTGCTTTACATGCAGGCCTCGCTGTTGTTCATGAAACTGATTATCGTCCAAGGTGACTGAAGGATTGATTAAATATGACACAGCAGGCTTCAGCGCAGTAGTTGGATTAAACTGAAATTTTATTTTTTCAGTCCATTTTTGAAGAAAAAAAATCAATGTGAATTTAGATTTTAGGGTTTTCAAGTGCATCTGAGCTGAACATAAAAGGCTGACAGAACACACAGATAAATCGTTTTTTAAATGAACTTACATTAATCACAAAACGCAGCATCATGCCAAGATATAAAGACATCAGATCCTTGGAAACGTTCCCAGCCGCCACGACTCAGAGAGAAAAAAACCCACCTGGATCTGCTCCCACTTCCCTCCCCCCCTTCATTTTTCAGCCTTTATTTGTCTCAAACATCTCAAAGTCACACAAAGGTTAAATCGCTGTGGAGCAGCTCGGATGAACATGTGACAGTCGGATTGTTCAGAGAGACAGAAAAGCTCTGAGGGCTCTTTGCTTTCATTTGATTGGGAGACAGTTTTAATTTTTCACTCTGTGGAGGCAAGACAACGAAGTGAAGCGTCCACTAATCACCTCCACGTCCATCAAATCAACCTCACCCTCTCTCTCTCCCCGTCTCCCTCCACAGGATTGAGTTTCGGGAGGAAACTGTTGACCTCTCCACCTTCTCTCAGGTGAGAAAAAAGGGGGGATTTTCTTTCTTTTCTGTCTTCTTCCGTCTCTTTCATCACCCCGGTTGTAATTAGCTGGAGCAGAGATTTTTTTTTCCTTTTGTCGGCTCCGTGAAAGGTGGATAAGCGTCCTTTGTGCCTCCTCACACCTTTATTTCCTTTTAACAAGCTTTTTTTTTTTGAGGGAGAGAGAAGAAACTCCAAGCCTGCCGCCGTCTCAGAGGGAAGCTGATAACCAAGAGGGAGTTTCTACTTTTGCCGGCGTCTTTATCTCCCAGGACACAATTAGCTGCTCTATCGCTCATCACCATTCTGGTATTTTTTCTCTCTCCTATTTTTTCCTTTGCATTTAAAAGCAGCCGTCCTTTGTTGAAGCTCACTCTTGAAAAGTTAAAAGCAGTTTTGGTCCGCAGTGGAAGAAACACAACTGTGTGTGAAGAGATAAAATTGTCTCAAACTGCTTTGTTGAAAACAGAAACACAGGCATCTAGAATTTATCTGTTTAAAAAAGATGTCACAAAAGCACAAAGACAAAAAGTTCTTTTAGTATTTTTTCTTCAAGTTTTAAGCCTCTTTTTTCAATTCTCTCAGACATTCCTTCACCGGAAGCACTCTCACATGTAAAGCATTGTACTGTGTTTTTGTTTTTCATTTTACTTGGTATCTTCATACATCCTCTGATCACTTGAAGTCTCCTCAACAGCTGCTGGATTCCTCACCTGATTGATTTTCTCTCATTAACTCAAGTAATTAAAGAACTGTAGGATTCATGTTTTACCTAATGTCTCCAAAAGGCTGCTGAATTCCCTCAAGAGTAAACAGGACAAAGATGTAAGGCTGTAAAATCATTTCCCTTACCCTCATCACAATGTATACATACATCAATTATCCTGAGAGGATACAGGGAGAGAAAAACACATCCTCGTACCTTGACTACTGGATGGATCGCTGGTCAGTGACTCAAAAGATGACATATATCCAAAAACAGCATGACCACTGCAGCTTATCAGCGTCAGAACTGTTATCGTATGATCGCAGTTTGGTTAGGTTCAGTTCAGACACTAAAACTACTTGGTTAGATTTCAGGAAACGGAAATGAACAGGGTTCTGCCTCCAAAGCTTTATCATGATTCCAGTAGTTATATCCATGTGTTAAACACATACTTACAGACATCAGTCTGAGTTACGGTGGAAAGATATAGTAATGGAAGGGTGGGAAGAAGTTTCCGAGACATCTAATGCTCCCCACACTCAGTCCTTTTAACTACTATGATGATGTCTATGGGTGACTGCGAAACATTTTCCCAGTGTTGAAGCCAATATGCACACTTGCTTCCCCAGCAAGTGGTTTATTTGCCTTTCTGCTCATTGAGAATGGAAGTGATCTGACTTCCTCCTTTGCTGCTGTAACAATTACAACAGCAGCTAGAGGTAGATGCCTCACATCAACATGAATTGTAATAAGTTGCTTTAACAGTTGACCTATGTAGTCTTATTTCTGAGGACATGCAGATTTGCGGCTTTCACTGGAATCTTCTCTGTGGCAGTGATGCCCTGAGCCTTCTCTGAGTTCTGTTGTATTTAGACCCATCTGCCAAAATGACAAAACAACATTTTCTCAGAGATGAAGTTGATATAATTAAAGTTGGTGGTGGCTGTAGGATATAAAATTATCCTGTTTCAAACCAAACTCAAAGAATATAGCCTTGCTTGGTTATTGGATGTCATATGAATGTCTGATATAGAATATAACTTGTTTTGTCCTCCTTATTTCTGTATAGTAGGAAAACTTGAAGATTTTAATATGAGAGCATTCCCCCACTCGCCTGTTTATGCTTTAGATCTCTGATTTGTTGTTGGAACTGAGCCTGTTTTTTTGTTTGTTTGTTTGTTTGTGTCTTTCCATCCCTGCAGTGCATTTTTTATGTTTTTTACCGAGCTCAGGATTTGAAGAGAAGATATGTTGATAGTGAAGTGAAGTGAGTGATCTTTGGCTTCTCCCCTGTTTATCCAGTTTTTTATCTTTTCATGTGTCTTTAACGATGTAAACAAACATTCAGCCCCATGCTTGTCCTCGCTTCATCGGCAGCCAGAGAGCAAGCCGGCAATTAAAACCAAAGCTGTGGAACCGAATCCCGTTCATACAGATTAAGACAACATGATGAGGAGCCTGTGTGTGCATCAGGAAACAGTGAATAAGAAATGAAACTGTTAGCAGGGCGGTCAGTAAATTAAACAAACTGTTTAAACTCTGTTTTAACAAGTTGCGTCTCCTGTGAGTTGGTTCATCTGCAGCTCATTTGCAATTATGACTTGTATTCAACACTTAGTGCCGTTGCTTTGAATGTGAATTTCGTACAGATCGGTGAAGTCAGGGTTGAATAATATGAAATGATATTCTGGTATTTCCCAAATCACCTCCATTTTATCTTCACTAAAAAGGACTCTTTCGCTTGTGTGTCTGTGCACCTGATTAGTATTTCTTCTGCAGCCTTTTCTTCTAGTTAGTTTCTTGTTGGCAGCTTGCAGTCAATTTGTGTGGCTAAAGATATTCTAGAATAAATCTGAAAACATTTTCTCAAATTGCAAATGTTTGAATGTTAAGCACCGGCATGGTGATGATAATGTGGCAATCTGGTAAACACTGTCCATCAACTTAGAGGCCATCCACACGAAAACTTTTGCAAAAAAGCACATCTACTGCATTGTTTTGGCCCACCGTCCACGTGGCTCCTGAAAACGCACTTTTTTGAAAACGGGTCTCAGTGTGGAAAAATCCGAAAACGCAGCCCTCCCGTTCTCGTGAGGACAGCGAATCTGCATACTTTCCAAAACGATGATGCCATCACCCCACCCCTTGACCTCTTGCCTCCGACCTCTGAACCCTGCGACGTCTCACAACAACAATGGCGGACTACATGCTTGTGTTCGTGCCGCAGAAGATATTGAGCTTTCTTGCAACTTACTCGCCTTGTAGTTGAGTGTGAATCGCAGCAGCAGTTCGACCTCATTAACAGTCCAGACAAGTTATTCTGGTTTCCTTACACTAGCATTTTCGTCTTCTTGTTGTGTTCGGTTTCTCCGTCTACTGTCTGTTTGTTTACATCGCGCAAGCTTAATGCGCATGCTCCACGTCTTCTTCTCCGTTTTTGGTGAATGTCAAGCGCCATCTATAGGCATGGAGCATGAACTACAGCGTTTTCGGTCATTTTCAGTGGATCCGTGTGGACGCAAATATTCTTGAAACAATGCCGAGGAAGGAGGAAAAAAAGATTGTTTTCGTACATGTGGACGTACTCAGAGACTGTGTTTGAGCACCAAGCATCAGTTACATAAACACAGAGTCCGTTACATAAACAACAGCTTGATCTGGGATGTTGTGGTGGAGACAGGTCTCTGTAGGCTCAACAGCCCACCAGCCTTTTTCCTGTGAGCGGACAGTAGTCAGGAGGGATCTTAAACTGAGCTGGATTAGCTCGGCTCCGCTTCCAACTCGCTTCCTCCGTGGTGCAGTCCAGCTCGTCAGGTTGGATGGTCAATAGATCTGCTGCTCCTAATGAAAAGCAAACAAAACAAAAAACAACAAAAAAAAATGTTTGCTGATGAATATATACTATCAAAAGTAAAATGTGTTTTAGTGAAAATGTCACAATGGCAATTAGCTAACAAAACAAAAAAAGTGTCTTTTGATGTGAGTTTGGCGGAGCTGCATCTGCATCTCCAATGGAAAATTACAGTTTTCTGAACACAAGACTTGACTTATTTCATGAAGTTTAATATTGGAATCGCAGGAAAACCTTCTAAGCTACTTAAACTGTGGATGTGACCATATGTGACAGGAAGTGGGGCTAGAGCTTTATAGAACGCGGAAGCAGTTGCACATCAGCATTCACTTCTAGTTTTCTCTTAAAAAACAAAAAACTATCATTCGGATATACAACCTATATAAGATATTTAGAACATGTGTAGTATTATGATGTAATGCACAAAATTAATACTTTTGCCATATTATTTTAGCAAGATCTCAAAAAGACTATCTTTTTATTCCTACAAAGGAGCTTGTAAAGACTGCAAAATCGGTCAGTGAACACTTGGCAGGAACATTCCATATCTAAACTTCTCAGAAATAAAAGTCAAATTCAGCTGCCACTCCCCAAAAATGTATTTTGATTACATGCAAATGCTATTAAGGACTCTCATTTAGTTATGTTTTAAATTCAAAAACTTAAAATATCTTTATAGATTTTTTTTTCCCCCCTTTCAGCAACATCTCATCAAGTTCTCATGGAGAGTAAAATGTGGTCAGAAGGTCATCTTTCAGCCACTGATTTATATGAAATCTCTCACTAACTAACTAACTAACTAGCCTGCTGATGGAATACCATGGCATGCAGTTGACAGCTACAAAAAATACAAATAAAAATAAAAAAAATTGTCGAGCTTTCCAAGATCAGATTGAACTTCTTATTTTTTCCAATCCATTCTCTTTCAGTAAATGGTAAATAAAATAAATAAAAGTGTACATTTGAAGTAATTATAGACAGCAGCTGTCACTGTCATATTTATTTCCAAGCTTTCTAATTGATTTTTCTCTCTTATTCAGACTTGATGAGTTGTGAGTTGTGCAAAATGTTTTGAAAAGAAGCACGAACAATGCAGAGTGGTGAGGTGGCATTGATATTTTGTCTGTATCTGTATATCAAGGGTTGAAGCAGTACTCAGGAATTTCCTGCCTCAGATATGGTCTATTGATAACATATTTTCGAGAGCATGCAAAACACAGCATAAGGATCCTCCTCCGATATATTCTATGTTCAAAGAACCCTGAACAAGACCAAGCCAGCCTGTGAAAGAGATTCAACAAAGTCTGACAACCTCGTTGTCGTTAGTCACACTTTCCAAAACCACCAAATACTTGTCATACTTCTGTGGAGCCTCATCTGATGGAGGATTTGCTTGTTAAAACTTCTGTCAAAATATCTTTTTTTTTAATCTCGGCTCACTCATGGCTGGCAGGCAGAATTTGATGATCGTGGAGCTGGTCATACATGGAGAGGCAGACCGCAGGAATCCCCTCTTACATTAATGAATGTGAGCATGAAAATTCAAATCACGCTTCACATGAGCATCGCCGCAGGGATGTGCTGCGGGTCTGTTGGTCAATCATTAAAAACACAACAGGCTTTTCTTCTGGTCAGTGTGGGAATCCACAGGAGCTCACAGATCAATACATATCTGTAAGTGAGTTGTTTGAAATTCAACATGGCTACCATCTCTCTGCACTTTACGTCGCCTGCGGAAAAGTCTTCAGGCAGGAGGTCCTTCAGCACGTCCACTCGTCCGGAGTGACCATTTGGCCACATTGTCACGTCGTATGACTCCAGTAGGGCCACCAGATAGTCATTAGAAATACTGAGCACATTCATGATCCCCAGAGGGTTCAACCATTTTGGTTACATGACCCACTGAGCTTTCTCTAATACCACGGGTCTAACATGACAGTTTTAGCCAACACAACTGCCAGAATAAATGTTGGTTGTACTGCAAAACACGGATATGTTGACATTTTTCATTTAATTTTGTTAATTTGAAATTATATGTCTTGACAATGTCGTTCATGTGGTCTGGTTAGGTTTAGGAAAAAAAAAAAAAACTTGGCTCAAAATAAGAAAAGTCTAGTCTAAAAGCTAGAAAAGTCTTTTGCAGTACACGGTCTATAACACATACACACGAACAGAATTGTGGTATACACCCTTTGTCAAGATTGAATATTACCTTTTGCTGCTAAGCTAGAAGCACATTCCTTGTCTAAAGTGGGTGCAAGTGCCTAATTGTGCGTAGAGGGTGTAATTAGCATCTTTTTCAAATCAATGTGGGATAGCAGGGCTTCTGGAGTCTTGTTTACGCTGGAAGAGCTGTATGAAGCCATTTTATTTTTCGTTCAGTTCAGTCCCCAGTTACTTCAATCATTTAGGAGACTGCGCAACACACTGATTTGCTGTGTAGTTCCAGAAATGTTTTGAGGACCAGGAAACTTCACCTGATTTTATATCAGCATGGAGGGGAAGAGATAATAATGAATTAATTGAAATTTTTGGTTGAAGTGTTCCTTAAAGAATAGCTTCATGTTGTTTGCTCTGTCCAACACATACATACTGTGACTGTAATGAACTGTTCAGCCTTTTGGGGCCACCGGCCACAGTAAAGTCTAGACCTTAAAAGAAAAACCCTCATTTCAATGTGTCTGTGAAGCTCGTGGTGCATTTGTGGAGCGTCCTGTTAGACTGTCTTCACTGTAAAAGGATGAGTGAGACATCATGTCTTCATTGATTTCTACTCACCAGGTTTATTTGGTGGAGCATTATTGTGTGATATTGGACGCTGCCTCGCTCTCTGTGTCACTGAAAGAGCTCACTCCCCACTGCAGTCTTTGATCCAGCGTTCCTCAAAGACAGCAGGACGCCGTCACTGCTCATTCTTCAACCGCAGCTCAGCAGATGTGTATGTATGTCTCACAGCTGTCTGTCTGAGTGATTTGGTTTAATACAGATGAGCAGTGTTGCCACAGTTACCTTGAACACGTAATCTGATTACTGATTACTCCTTTTTAAAAAAGTAACTAAGTAAAATCACAAGTCACTTTATTAGTTACATGCAGCAGCTGCCAGCAACACCCCCGCCGCCTCAACATAAAAATGACAACCGGTTTTGCCAATACTCACTTTATCGGTCTTTAAAGCGAAACTCTCACCAAAAAGCAACCAAGGCTTTATTTGGGATTGAATATGAGTCAAATCTTCGTGTAAAAGCATAATTGCGACGAAAGAGGCACTTTTAAGATTTACCGTAGTCTCGGTTTTGGGCACGTTCATTTTGAACGGGAGAGTTAGGGGCATGACACGCTAGCATCAACATCACTATTTTTAGAACAGTAAGAAGGCTCGACACAACATGAAACTTTGCTCGTAGCATCATCAGGGTCTCTACACATGAACACGAGCATTGAGAACATTGTATGTGTACACATAGTTTATGAAAAAGACGGTTTTTGAACTACTCACGTTAGCTGCTGCATCTCCTGCGCGTCGCCGTCAGGGCAGACAAAAAGTGTTGATTCCCGAGTGCGACCTGACAGGAAGGAGAGTAATGGTGAACCGCTCCTCAAGCGTGCCTTTACTGACCTGAAGATCAGTAAAGTTCAGTGTACAGTTAAGGTCCATATCAACCTTCACAAAGGAGACAAATCCAAACTATACAAGCACCTCATAATTATGACTCTGTAGATATTAATTATAATGTAGCATCTTAGGAAAATGATGCATGTTTATACCAAAGTCACCACAAAAGTCCAAATTGAATTTTATTTATGTAAAATAATAACTTCTAACTTAGCATTTAGACTCATAATTAGAGGATCATTTTGATTTTAGATAATGTAGCTGTACTGGGAGGTATTTCAACTCCAAGGTGAGTTTACATGTACAGTACTCACATGCAATCAAGCAGGAACTTAAATCCCTGTGTTTCTAAATTTCTTCTTGCAAACCATGGAACATTTTCAGTTGGATCTCTAACTTGAAGGATGTCTTGTTGTTATGTCACATACGTCACATATTGATGTTGGGTGACTGGGTGATTAAAAAAAGCATTGGAGACAGAAATACCACTTAGAACTTCACTGCTGACCAGATGTGAGGATGCAGTGTAGAATTTCCTGTGAGATCTTAATGTTTATATTCATGATCAAAAGTTAATTGAGGGTGCTTTTCAGATTTCGGGCCTGGACCCTCGTATACTTCACTCCAAAGTCCAGTTTGTTTGGTTGGTCAAAACACAAGTATATCGCATGGCCAAGTCCACTTGAAAAAGTCCTGAGAACGGGTTCTCCGGTACAGTTCGCATCACGTGTGAAATCAGCTTTGCAAACGCATGAAAGTGGACTGCTATACTGTGTGTTGGAAATGTGTTTCCGTGTTCTTTATGTACATTGGTGGATCACTAACCAAAAATAGGTGCATCCCCAAGTGTACTCGAGTGCAGAACAACTTTACTGATGTGAAAGCTGACCGGCAGAGGGGGGAGACAATCCAACTTTGGCACGATGTGAAACAATCGTACGTGTCACAGAATTGTTATTTGCACTCACTGATGTGGACAGTAAGTGATCAATATTTCTATAGTCTGCATGGCACATGTGGCTTTTGTTCAGTAAATGAAACCCCACCATGAGTTTGTGAATCATCATTTTTACTTAATATCATAAACAGAGGATACTCACTAGAATAATATATTATAATAAATGTTTTGACGAAATGGTTTAGACCATCCCTAACATCGTATTCAATGCATTTCATTCCTTCTCCAGCAGGCCACTCGTACAGGAACAAAATGTTGCCTCCCTCCAGGCTCGTCTGGGTGAATGTGCTGAGGTCTGACTTACAGCAGGTGCATTGTGGGTTTTATTCGACAGAGAGGCAGGTTGCCATTGTTGTTGTACGCTGTAAAGAACATCAAACCAGCAGAGTTACAACAGCCTGAGGGCGTCAAGCCAGGTGGAAAAGTGTGGATGGAAAAGTTTTCTTGTTTTTCGTTTTTTTTGGCAGGGAGGGGCAGCGGGAGGGGCTTGATTGATTTCTAGAACGTTAAAGGGGCTGCCTTCTCTTACAAATACTAACACGAGTCTGCACTCATGAGTAAAATATATATACGGAGTCTGTTTTTCTCAAAATCCTGACTTTAGGCAAAGTAGTTTTTTTTTTTTTTACTATTGAACTGACAGAACCAACAGAAACTTCTCCTCACCTCCAAATCCAGGCTGTGTCAGATAATCCTCGTCATAGCATCGAGTAGAGAATGATCATGTGACCGTATGATCGTATCCCCCAGGTGTTTGAGTTCAAGAGTTCATGGAAAAAAGACCCTACAGGATATAAATAATAGAAGCTATATATATATATATATATATATATATATATATATATAATAGGCGTTCACTGTTACTGAACAACAGCTCATTCACATCATGACACACAATTATGTCACAATGATTGAACAACAAGGCAATTCAAAGTGTGTTGAACAGTACATAAAGACATACAAGGCAACATAAACAGATACACATAATTACGGTACAAAGAGTAATACAAAATAAAATACAAGTTAATACGCTTTAATAACTCCATCACTACTGCTGCTGCTGCTGCTATGCCGGCCTCTGCGGCCGTGAGCGGAGGGCAGCTGACACAATCATGAGAGTGCACTCCATTTGTTGCCGCTGATGGTTGTTCCTACTTGCCGCAGCCATGGCAACCACAGAAAAACACATCAAGGAAAATGATGCAAGAGCAAATGTTTTTGCTGTTTGAGGTCACTTAATTATAGTCCTCTTGACCTGCAGTAAATAAACAACAAAGATGGTCTGGAGCAACATTAGTTTCTAATATGTATCATCTGGTCTTCTTAAACAATATTTTTCCTCTTCAACCCTATATTAAAAACAAACTGAAACAAAAAATGGACTTTTAACCCTTTAAGATCACATCCACTCTCATATTGTGCACCGGTCAAGTTTTCTGCCTGTAAAACAAAATGTGACATGTGTCCTTTAACCAACCAATTATATCATGCTATTCACCCATCAATCAATCTCCAACTTTGAGTGGAGGGAATATTGCAGAGCCGGCCTGAAAACACCTGATCCTTTCACGATCATATTTTATGGATATTTTTTCTGTTTTTTCCAACACTGCCAGTGATGGGACCGAACTCATACTCTGAGACCAACTGGGACAGGTAATCCAGTTCCGAGGTGTTTTTTGGAGTTTATCCGCCAATGGACAATTATTGTTTGCTTGATTAGCCATGCAGCTAATACTAGCACAGCTAACACAGCTTCATATCATACCAGTAGCGCTTCAGAAGCAACCCATGACTGTCTGATATTGTCAACTTGGTCAGATTGTGTTTCTGTCATCATTGTGTCTTGATACTTGTTCTTCTCTAATGTTACCAAGTAGTTACGTGCTTTTATTGTTTTGTCTGTTTTAAGTGTGTGCATTGTTAATATATACAACTTTGTGGCTTAGTCTGCACAGGGTATTTGCAACACTGGTCGGACGCACTATGCTGTTCTGCTATCAGACTTCCTGTTTGGCTCAATCTGCTCCATGCAGATTGATGTGGCTGCGGTCCACTTCTGTTGAAACTAGACTTGGTCTAAAATCAAGTGCAGTCTAAAATGGCCGCGATCAGTGCAAAGCGCCATGTCGCGCGCGACTAACACTGCCCACCTGCATATTTACGGAAACATGTATATATGCAGTAGTAAATTACACTCTTCCTTCCGTTTCATGACTTTCAGCCCCATAATGATACAAATGAAAGTTTTTGGACAACGACCACAGTTGCCTGAACGATCATTTCCTGCAGCAGTGCTTCGTCATCTACTGTTTTCAGTAATACATCTACTCCTACTACTGCAGATGCCACACTATCGCACCTGTTACCGTGACTGTTTTAAATACTACCAACACTCCTCGGCTGTTGCTGTGATAGTTCGTGCTCCTCCTGCAGCAGCAGAGCGAAAAATAAACTCTCTCAGCTGGAGATTCGGGCTCTTTCTCGTCATTTCATCATTGAATGGTAAATTATACCAGATGAGGGGAGCCGAGCATCCTGGGAGAATCGGCCAGCGTTTTGCCAATCTGTTGCCGTGGTGATGCTATGATGGTTATAATTCCCTCCCTCCTGCCCTCTCTCTCTCTTTCTGTATGTTTCTCTCTCTCTCCTCTCCCCCCCTCCTCTCTGGGTGGGCGGTGTGGTTAATACTCGTTATGTTCGTTACATTCATTACACTTGACAGATAAATGAGCTGTTTTTTTGTTCTCTTGTCTCGTTCTGTTGTCAGTGGAGGCCAGTCCCTCTCCTTCTTTCTGATTCTTTCTTCTTTCCTCTCTTCCCTAGTCTGTCTTGCGTCTCTCCACCTCGCTGATGTTGGAGTCTATTCGCCAGAGAGATGGAGCAACAGCTTACCCACCCCTCCCTCCATCCCTCCACCCCGTCATCCCTCCTCTCTAAAACCCCACAGACCATTAATCCTTCGCTCGGGCTCAGTTTACAGACACAATAGGACTCAAAGAATTGGACTTGAGATAATTGTGTTGCTATCCCATTTCATCTGGAATGGAATCGCGGAGCGCTCCCCACAAAGCTCCAGGTACCCTGCCTCCTCGACACACACACACACACACACACACACACACACACACACACACACACACACACACACACACACACACACACACACACTCCCACACAGATGGAGTAGGTTTTGGCGGGTGCAGCGCTGTAATTATTTCCCCCCTCTATTCATAATCATCATGAAAATTCACCACCACAGGCTCTAGTCCACACTCCTGGCCCCCTCCGTGTCTGTTTGATGTGTTGTCATGACGATATGGCGGCAATATGGTGCCTGCCCCGGTGCTGGTGTTGTTGCAGGGGACTGTGGGTAATTAACGGTCCCGCCAATATGGTCAAACACCTGCTCTGGCGGGCCCTGCCGGTCGTCTGGGTTGGCAACCCCACGACCTCTGGACAAACATCAGGAGGCAGGAAACAGTCAGGTGGAACGTGGTTAAAGTAGGAGGGAGGTCGTGTTGGAACGATGAGCAGGTGGGAACTGTCAGGTGGAGCATCATGGGAGGACAGATTGACGATTCCTGGACTCGAATGTGGTCGACTCAGAATTTACCGTCACTGGAGAGGAAAATAGGGTTCGCTTTTTTTTTCTCAACATTAGGACACAAAGTGGAAAAAGGTATGTAGACACCCCAGCATAACACCAATATGTTGGGTTTTGAATATGTGTTTTTAATCTTCTGCTATGAACAGTCTCCACTCTTCCATCGATGCAGGAATTTTCTCTCATTTAGCCAGGAGAGCATCATGAGGTCCAACACTGATTTTGGATGATAAGATCCGACTCATATTCGGCATTCTACTTCATCCCAAAGGCATTCATGGGAAAGGGTTGAGGGTCAAAGTCCTCTTAGGCAGACGGATGATTTGGACTTGCACCCAAGTGGCCCCTGTTCATGAAAGGTGTGAAACTAAAAGTCAAAGGTAAGTTATTACAACTTATTGGAGAAGTAAATTTGACAGCTACTTAGGTGAAGTCTGTACCGAACTAAAGTAAAATACATAACCCTAACCCAACCAAACTGCAAGGGTATGATGGAGGTCTGTTACACCACACAGTAACAGTCATGTTTAGTGACTGGCTTTCAACCTGTTGAGGTAAATATATGAGAGGATGCGATGTGTCATACTGGAGCCATCACGTGTTTTGATGACTTCAGACCTGATAAAAAAACAATGTTCCAGACTGTTTTTGACTTCTCTCACCAAAGTTTCTTCTACAATTTCTCCTGTGAAACTGACCAATAGGAGAACAGCGTGCTGTTTCAGTTCATTTCTGGGGCTGCATGCGTTCATTTCCATGATCAAACAGTGTACATGCTAGAGTGTCCAAGAGTCTTTGTCACGAGTAATTGTTTTTATATGCTGACAGAACTGCATTATGCTTTGAATTCTGCTTTTCTGCCAACATTTGCAGTCGACATGTATGGATGCGCTGGTGAAAGACGTCAAGTTGTGATTGGTCAGGGTCCAACGTGTAGTCTGCTTTGTCTCCTCGCCAAATCACAGCAAGAATTTATGACTGTGATCACCTAATCTGGGTAATTGTGCGTGTGGTTGCATTGTGTGCTGAACAGCCCAGTCCAATCCACGAGAAACTGCCTGAGCTTGTGTGTGTTTTTTTTTTCTCTTTCAATCATCTCTAATGAATGTGCTTCAGTTCTGTTGTGGAGTCTGTGAGAGCTCTGCCAATCGAATTGTTTGAATTGCTATGAATTTTGGGGGTCCACTGTGGGAAGTTTTTGAATTGGATGATCCGAATGTGTTGGATGAGAGAGGTTTTTTTTGTTATTAACAGTTGTTTGAATGTTTGTCTCCATCCTGATAAACTACATAAATAAGTAAGGGTGTCCATCTTCATATGAAACCTGAATGAAGATGAGGAAAAAGCCTGAGGTTATATTTTGTAAAAGTATTTGATTTTTTTCTCATAGTCAAACTATTGGTAGTAATAGTTAAAGAAATGAAGCAGCATTTAGGAAACTTAACAAGCCGTTCCACACACCACTGTACAGATTCTTCCTTCCTGCCTACGTGCTTCACCTTTTAACCCGTTATCTTTTGTTCTGCGTTTGATCTGCTGATTACATAATTGCCATTGTATAATCGTCGTTTTATAAAAGCTGACCTGCATAATCAGGCTGTCTTAGTTTCTCACAGACCTGCTGAAGCAAAGAGAAGTATTATGTAACTGTTATTTACTGCCACGGGTCAGTGAAGTTTATTTTGATTAGACTTTTTATTCTTTACTGAAATAGAGATGTAAAACATGGCGATGACAACAAGGAAACAAGGAAAAGAAGTGAAACATAAAAACAATGGTGAGACTGTTTTGGATCAGCACATCGTTTGCCTGGCAGTGATTGATCATCAGTTATCTTTGATTGAATTTGATTCAATCATTTTGTACTCTGATGTTTGATCATTTCCTATGTGGATAGATCGCAGTTATTTTTTGAAACATTTATTTTAATTACCCACTTTATGAAAGCCTTTTACAGCTGTATATTCGTCAGTGTAATTATCAAACTCTTTGATCAGCCCTGCCTCTCTTCCTTTGATTGGATTAATTTACCATCACACGTTAAACCCATAATTTTCTTTGGATTAGTCAAAAATATAGCATTATATTAATTAGATATCAGCATGCTCTCACTTTTGTAGGTTTTACATTTTAGTGCATGATGAGTTTTTTCAAACCTTAATTTCAGGTGACACTAATGAAAATATAATTCAACATATAACGTGACAAATCCTACACACTGGACCTTTAATCCATCATAACTTTTCCTTCACAAAATGGCGATTCTTAAAAAGGTAAATGGAACTGGTTAACAATGCTCCGATATTCTACTTGGCTCTTTTTGTTAATATTTTCCAGAACCTTCATTGTTTTAAACAATAAATTGGTTTACAGGTGAGTGGGAGGCATAAAGTTTTTGAGCTCTTTCTGCAGAGGTGGGCATGACAGAACAAGTCTACTGCTGGTGCTGATATATTTTCAGCGTTCAACTGCAAAACAGATGAAACCTTTTTATTCCGTTCAGTGGGGGAGTAAATTATCCAAATTCCTCCAAACATTGTTCTTCTGTAAATGCTCTATCTCAGTTTTTCATTGTGTTCTTTCCCTCTTTCTTTTATTGATCCCTCTCTACTCTTTTATATTTCTATCCTTCTGCTTTTTTTTACCCCCCCTCACTCCAATACCTAAGCCCTCCTCCATGTCCCCCTTGCAGTCCTTCCCCCTCCATCCTGTAGGGGTCACTGTGGCTCTTTGTCAGCCCCGGCCCTATCCGTGCGGCTGTAGCCCCTGTAGTGAAACGCCTCCCAGGCATCATTTTCTTGGTCAAAGTATAAAATGTTTTTTTGTGCATAATGGAAGCTGGAGAATATTAACGGGGCAAATATCTGATTTCATGCAAAAGAAAATATCTGATGTACAGAGAGGAATATTAAACATGTCTCCTGGTATTGTAGTTTTTAGGGCAACTTGGTGATAAACAAAAAGAGCTTTTCACTCTTGCGGAGGGAGGAGAGTGGAGGGAGAGGGGAGAGGCAGGTAGCAGAGCCGACACAGGCTTCTCTATCCTCCACATGTTCAGCCACAGCTCAGTACAGGCACTGTGTTAAAGGGTCAGTTCACACAAATGACAGAAAATTTCATGTGACACATACAGTACCGAGCCACACAGATGTGTCCCGTTTTACATGCTAAGATTTTCAGACTTCTGTCTTCATCACAAAACTCTGGGGCTCTTCTGTCCTGGTATTTTATATCTTCTGCTGCAGTTTCTCTCTAGTGGAATATTAAACCTAATGTCCGATGTAACGCTTATAGGATTGAGTGAGCAAAAACATGTTTTTGTGTTTTAAGTTTCCTGGCTTTTTAAACCGGATTGAACCCGATGTGCCAGATGGTTCGATTCACAAAATGGTTTCCCACTTAGAACCATTGGGAAAGGAGCCACCACAACCTGTTTGTAAAAGGGCAGGTATGCTCAAAACATAACTGGCAGGTTATGGGACGAGCCATCTGTCAATCCGTGTCTATCACCGGCTGACTTCAACAAACCAGATCAACAGTAATAGAGCGCTAGCACCAGCAGAGCCAGCTGGTAAATCTAACTCTTTACAGTTTCATTGTATAATGAAATATGAAGTGATGCCATAGCAGGTAAGTTAACGCCGACTTTGTGAATGTTGCTGTAACCACCCTGCATCATCATTTTTTACATAGAATGGGTGTGTCAGATATTACAACCACACAATCTTGGCAGTGTCTCCGTGGTAGTGGCCCTGGATTTGCAAACATCAAATGGTAATATCTTTGGACTAATCAATGCCATCGTGAGTGAAGATATATGACCATTTACTGGTCTTGCTGTCTTTAATTTGTGTCATGCGTATCTTGCTCATGCTGGTATTTGAGTGTTTTTATTAACAAATCACTATCAAACAGGACTTTTCTTTTCATTGGAACGCCATCACAGTAAGTCTGGATTCTATGAAGATATTTTGCCTCTAGAGCAAGCAGTCCTCAAGTACACAATGACATTGTCAACTAACTTAGCCAGCTCGTTGGCCAACAATAACTTTATATGACAGTAAAGTACGCATCAGATGGTTCAAACACTGTAACAGCTTGTTAAACTGACTAACATGTGTGAATATTTGTTGCTTCTGGCTTAAGACAGTTGTTCTACCAAATCTAGTTGTGGCTCAGGAGATTCATTGCATGTCTGTCTTTCATGATTTCTGACTCTCAGGTTCAGTTTTTAGCCCACACAGTCATTCAATGTGCAGAGCCAGTCAGAAAGCAGTTTATTGTTCACCTAAGAGCTCTTGCTAAAGGGCACTATGACAGTGCTGTGCTCATACCTGCCAACACTTCTGATTTTCTCGAGAGTCTCCCTGTTTTTAATAGGGAGATTATCCGTCTCAGCTCACCAGAGGCAGAGGTGTGTAACACAGATAGCAATGCTTCCACTGTACCTGATATGTGTGTGTTTGCCTCGTGTAGCATGTGCACCATGATCTGTCCCAGTCTAGCTTACCAGTGTCAGCTGTAAGCCATGTCTACAGCACAGTGCAAATTGTTTTAGGAGTATGTTAATTTTTGTTCATCATTTGATCATAACAACAATGTATATGGCATGATCGTCGAGGAGTCAAGACATGGGCATTCATACAATTGTACATCTGTGAATGTGTGGGCTATGATGCTCTGTAAGTAAGTCAAATTCTAAGTTGTGTGTAACACGAGTCTTTCGATATCTCTTGCATCATCTTTGCTAAAGACGTATGACTGCACCATTTGTCTATTACATCAGTTGACCAACTCAACGGGGCATGTTAGCCTGTGACATCGAACACAACACAAGATCCAACCTGTAACACACGTTGCTCATCTCTGCTCCCACTCTGCTCAGTTTGCCTCTGAAATGGATGACACAGCTCCCAAAAAGACGCCATACCCTTCCAAATTTCACTGAACCTAGAGCAAGGCGTTCCTTTTTTTGGCATCGGCCTCCTGTCCCACGTCACTTGTTCCACTGTGCAGACTGTAGTCCTGTGTCCTTTCATCCTCCCGCTTCTTTTTTGGGGGGGTGATGGTTCTTCACACATTCTCTTATTTTTTTAATATACATTTTGATTGTTGACTTTTGATTGCGTTCTTAAACGTTTTTACAGTTTTTATTTATTTATTTATTTATTTTTACCTTGAGCTGTGAATTTAAGTGCCACAGGGGAGTAGGCCATTTGCCGACACTCCAGACAACCTCCCTCTTCTTTACAGCCAAATGTTGGCAGGTCTGTGTGTTTTTCTGGGCAACATTTTAAAGCTGGAATAAGCCATGGATCCACCTGATGATATACACTAAACACACATGAAAACACTTGAATACTAGAAGATCTCTGAGCCTGACATCACATTTAGGTATTTGAGGTTTTAGTTGTTGCAGCTTTTCAGCAGAAAACATTCATTTTATTTATTTATTTATTTTTTTCAAATTTTTATGTTTACCATCTCAAAGCTGATTTCTTTTTGCGCAGCACAGTATCCAGCTATGACTGAGTCTTGTGGAGATCAGTTACAGATTCTCACATCGCTGCTTTGAGGCTGCAAACACAAAACACATTCAGATGTGTGTTACCAAGAAACCCAGAGAAACTGCAAAACAAAAGATGTGAATTTGTTCCACTGCTGTACAAACAGAAGGTTAAAGTACAAAAGTTGTGTAGGTCCATTATACACATCTGTACGATCACTGAGAGACTCCTCTCACACATTAATGCGCAGCTCGGATGCTTCGACCTGCTTAAAATGACCCCTCACGTCTTCTCCCGCTCTAGTTTAGTGCTCTACACAGAGTCTTAATGCACAACAACAAATAATAAGCATTAGTGCTAATGATGATAACAACAGAGCGCTCATTAAAACCTGATGTCAGCGTCCTGCAGATGAAAGAGAGCGAAAGCAGGAGAAAACAAAATGGAAGATATTTATGGATCCGCAGAAAATGTCTTTTGTCTGATGAAGCAAAAACACATGTCCTCCTCTACACACACACACGCACACAGAATAAATTATAGTGAGTCAGAGGCTGCAGGTTTTGACTTCTCACTTTTGAAGACTACAGCTAAAGCAAGAGAACACACAGCCTGCAAGTGTGTGTGTGTGTGTGTGTGTGTGTGTGTGTGTGTGTGTGTGTGTTTCTGTGTTTCTGTATTGTGGGGTCTACTCGTGGTGTCAAAAATCAATAAATATTAGGGTGAAGACTTGGTTTAAGTTTGGAAAATGAATGCAAGTCTATGTAATGTCCCCACAAGTGATATAAGTACGACTATGTGTGTGTGTGTGTGTGTGTGTGTGTGTGTGTGAAGTTGTTGACTCACTGCCTGCAGTATATGAGGAGTATGTAGGCTGTACAGCGTGTCATTTGTCAAACATTAATTAGCCTGTGTTCAAATCAGACAGTGCTAATTCGTTTATTCTTTTAAGTTTTCAGTGTCTGGTGGGCAATCTACACCGCGGGCGTGTTGTTATGTATTTCTGTATCATCATTGAACATATTCTTGCATTTCATCAGCCTTCACTGACTCCGCGAGACCTGCAAATCCATTTTTTTCTACATTTTCTTGCTCAGCAGAGCGTAACTTCCACGGGCAAATCACGATTCTACAGTATGTTGTGAACATGTGAAGTAAATCTATACTTATGGATCAACAGGCCCAGGTTCCTGTCAGCTCTCTGGCTGCAGTGTGGTTTATAGAGCTGAGGCGGATGATGTGAATAAAATAAATGAATCGATGTAGGAAAACTGTGCCGTTTTCCTCCTGTACACTCAGTCTGCTGAGGACAGTCCGTTCAGCTCCTCAGGGGCTGGGCTGCTAGAAGCACATAACACAACAAAATGCATTTTTTAAAATGATACATTAAACAGTTTTAAGATCACGCACAGCTGTGGTGATCCTTCAATTGGGTTTATATACAAAACAGACACGGTTAGGCAAAGGTTTGGGAAATATCATGGCTTGGAAATGAAATGATCGTGTTGTAATCTGATGATTAAGATGGTTTGTTACACAGAAGTCGTCTTTAGAGACTGCCTAGATTGTGATTGGATGAACCATCACCGTCGGACACAGACTAACTTTGAATAAAATATATTCTCCAGTTCTGATCTAAATGACACTATAGCAGCCACGCTAACCTCTTGTTGGAGAACCATTGTTGTTTTCAAATGAACTCCTGCTGAGATTGCACCTACAAATGGTTGACCAAAGAAACGTTGACTGGTTTAGCCATTGTGTGTTTGGGCACAAGCGCATAGCCTGAAATAGCCTGTCAAGATAGATGATCAGGTAATCTTTAAAATACCTTGCAAGGTAACGAGCTCGACCACGTGTCAAGAGTGTAAATAACATCTTTTAAATATCAATTTGTTCAGGTAAGGCTTAATGAATAGGTCAAGGTGATGATAAGCAGACAGGCAAGCTGACCAAAACCACAAGGAAACAAAACTGTCAAAAGCACAAGCAGGTCTTAATGTCTGTGGACAGAGCAATCTGGTGATGAGTGGCTGGAAAACCAGGCTTTTAATATGGCAGACTGATGAGCTGACGAGGAACAGGGGAGCTGATGCAGTCAGAAGGAGGAGTAGAGCGGACCAGGTGAAATGAGTTGGATAGCCACATCCATGTCATGGTTCTGTGTCTTCTGGTTTCTTTTGTTTTGATGTCCATGCCCTCTTGTGTCCTTTCAGTGTCCTGTGTTCCTACCTGTCTTTCCCTTCCTTCTTGTTGCATGTTTGTCTCCCCCTGTCTGTGTTAGGCTGTTCAGTGTGCTGCTCATCAGCCAGAGTGTTCCCACCTGCTGCTCTACCTCACCTGTTCCTCCTCTTGTTCGTTGGTGTCTGTGTATATAGTCTTTGTCGTCCCTCTGGTGTTTGTCCGTTCTCTTTGTGTGCTCACTGTGATGCTCCTTGTTTCCTCATGTGCCTCCTCTTGTGTCACCTGTTTGGTATGTTTTGGATTTTGATTTCTTTGATGCATTTTTGATTTGAACTTTGCTTTCGGTTGGACTTTGCTTTAGCCGTAGTTGCGACTTTGTCTTGCTGTTTTGCTGCTACTTTGGTTTTTGGTCCTCTGACTCATTTTCATTTGTGGTCCTTTGGTTTTTGTTTTGCATTTAGCTTTGGTTTCAATAAAGCTTGCTTTTTGTTTCCCCTATTCCCTGCCTCCTGTTTCTGCATTTGGGTCCACCTTTAGCTTTCCTGTTTGACCGGTGACAGAACGAACTGACCATAAAAATGGACCCAGCAGACTACAGCAGACAATTTTTGGACATTGGGGATAAATTGTGGGAAGTTTTGGATGGTGAGGTCGACATGGTGGAGAAGCTAAATGCCATAGCGGATTTTGACAGGGATCTCTTTTTTTAGACAGTGGCTCGCCATCAACCTGTTAGCCTTCGGTCTGCCCCAGAGCCTGCTTATTCCGAGATGTCCCTATCCTGGGAACCCGGCTGGCCTACAAAGCGCCTCCATCAAGCAACATGCCCGTCCGTGTCCTGGCTCCCTGAAGTCAGGCTCTGGAGCCCCAGCTCCATTGTTGCCAGCCCAGCCATTGCTTGCCGGGTTTGCGCCACTGCTGGCATGGCTGACACCAAGGCCGACACCCGCCAGTGTCCCTCCTTTGGCTCCCAGGCCAACACCCACCAGTGTCTCTCAGTCGGCAGCCCGGTCGATATCTGTCAGTGGTTCTCAGTGGGCGGTCCAGATGGCACCTATTCCTGCTCCTTGATCGGTGGTCCTGTCAATGCATGCCAGTGTTTCTACATCGGCAGTCCAGCGAACACCGGTCCTGTTCCTCGGTAGGAGGCCCGGCGAAGTTTGACAGCCATCAGCGACACTCCGTCGGCTCCCAGGTCGACAGCCACCCGCGACAACCCAGAGACAAACACTCGACACAAGGAAAGGGAGAAAAAACCTGGAGCCTTGTTCAAGGAACAACAGTAATAAACCGATCATTATCTGATATTGATGGATTTACCAGATTATTCAAGTGGTCATGTAAACAGCACAATGCAATATGCTTTATCAGATAAAAGCCGATAAACACCAGTTTCCTGCTCAACATCCAGTATTATTCATCGCAGGTATACCGTTAATCTGGTTTCTTTTGCTCTTAACATAAGCGCATGTGTAAAAAACGTAAAAAAGAAACCGAAGGTTGTTTGCAGATACTGATGCATTCTCTGCTCGAATGCATAATGAGAAGAAGGACATTATTATTTTGCATATTTTGCAAACCTAACAAATCAGGACAGCCCTTACCAACGGAGACAACATGATAAGCAACATCTCGTTGACAGAATGTCAAAAAAACAGTTTTACGTCATGTACTTGGAAAGAAATCCAACAAATTGACTGAATCATGTCAACACAGTTTTTCCATCATCACATTACTTACCACCATCATAGACATTGTTGCATTGACACAATATTGCAAAATAAATACTATACTATCTTCAAGTTGTTCAAAAAATGTGAAGAAGTGTCAGAAATGGTCAGCAAAGACTCAAAGCCTTAATTGCTATTAAAAAAAATAAAAATAAATCCTCAGTGCCCAGGAAGCCTGTGTGCTCCAAGTGTGGAGGCTGATCTTCAGCAGTGGCCCTTTGCTGTCTGACTCTCCAAATAAAGGCTACAAGACCCCCGAATATCTTTATGTAGTAACATGAATATAATGAATTCAGCTGCTTTAATTTAAAATGAGCTACACATAGTTTAATGTCTTCTACAGCATACTGACAAATTGATACAAATATATACCACAATAAAAACAGCTTTGGGCTTAATTTCTGCTGTGACTACAGGGCTCACAAAGCAGAGAACCTCGTTGGAATAATGCATGAACTGTATGAATAAATGGAGGTTTTTCTGTTCTTTGAGATTCTGTCTACATGTTATGAATGCAGCTGACGTCTGCTTCAATTTGGGCAAAAGTCTTCGAGAAACCACACTGACTTGTGACAGGAGAATCTCTTTATACAGGCACCAATTAAAAAGAAAAGACAATCACACACTCCTGTCATATACATCCCTCCCCCTCCTCCTCTTCCTCCTGAGCTTAAAAGAGCATTGTGGGTAAAGACTGCGCAGGTGGCGATGGAGCATCCTCGAGAGGCCGAGCCAGCTGTTTGAGTCCCTGATCACATGTTAACACTAATTAAAGGAAAGAGGGAAAGAAAGAGGACAATCTGTAATGTGATCATTAGTAAAACCTGGTTCCAGAGCTACCCCTCAGACCACATGACCCTGCAGGTCACCATGTTCCTCAGGAGTTTCCATCCAATCATGTAGATGCTGTTCAGTTCTGGCGTGACCCCTTTTCAAACTACAGTAACCTCACTTCCTCACCTCCTGGGAACATGAATGTGCACAGTACATTTCTTGCCCCAATCCAGAACCTTAATACCTTGTTCCTCACCCTGAATGTGTCACTCACTCAGGAGTTTAAAAATGTATTACACGAAGAATGTTGAAAATGTAAATTCATTGTATGGTAAGAAATCTTTTTTGACGGTGGGAAAAAAAGGGGCATCAGGTGGGTATAAAGAGACATTTTATCTGATATCAGTTTTGGTGTTGTTAAAAAACATCATTATTAATCCTACAGCCACAGCCAGAGAAGCTCTCACCCAGGAGAGGATAAGGTAAAAAGTACTTTTCTTTCATGGACAGTTTCACAACATTAACCTCTCATATGCCTCTTTTCTGGTTGATACACATTGATATGTTTTGACATGTAAATTTAACATATCCGTGGTTTGCAGAAATATAACATGCAGACATTTTACTCTGGTGACTGAACAAACAAAACACAATTTATTCAGGCCAAAAAAGTGTCTTTTATTGAAAAGGTGCAACCTGTAAGATTTGCCAACTTGTTGATTTCATTCTCAAAAGAAACGGGGTGCATTCACACTGCTGACACAGGAGCTTTGGACTGCGCTAGCTGGTTAGGATGCTAAACATGCTTTGCAACACTATACATGGACATCATAACTTCGAAACTGGTATGACAGTTTTGAATGTGTTTAACAAGCTGTCTTAAAGTTTATACCTTTGAAAGGTATCCTGTTGAGGTTTTGGCCAAGAAAGAGTGGTATAATGCTGCGTTTTCAGGAGAAGGTCTCTGTTAGATTAAAAATCAGCTATGTAAATTACGGACGGTAAGAAAATGCATTCAACTCGTGTGTTAGAATTCAAGGACACACACAGTGTGTTTTTTCTTGGAGTGCTGGATGTAGACAAAAACTCCACAGGGTGCCTTTAAGTCAATACAAACATGTAAAATCAAAGCTGTGTTGCACCAACACTTCTGCTAATGATATAAATGGTTGTTACGCCCCATCGGGAAGGGGGGGCGAGACACAACATGAATACGAATCATCTTCCCCAAGTCCCACCAGCCACAGAGAGCGACTCTGAGACTGAACAATTTAAGTAATTATTTACATCCTGTTATAGAAAAGCTGAGAATGGACTTCGGTGGGGTCAAAGGCCAACATAACACAAACAAAATTAACAAGGAAGACATTATAAATATAAGCTAACCAAAACAAAGGAAACAAATGAAATATCTCACCTCCTCCATAAACAGGAATAAACATGGTCAACAAGATCAGCAGCCCAACACAACAAACTCAAGACAACAGCCAGCAGCCTGGCAGAGATCACACAAGCTGATGCACGGAAACAAGTGTGGATAGTTGGAATGAGAGTCAGATGAGTTTGTGTCTCCCCCCAGCACAACCGCCACCTTGGCTTCTTTTACGTATGATCTGATATCGCCATGTTGGTGATAGTCCTCAAGCATCATAATTGATGTTGCTGCAGGACCATCATTGCAGCCGACCAGTTTTTTTGTAGAGTCATAGTTTTGCAACTCATAGAAAAAAAAGCACACATATTTTTGGACGCCTATGTTTTGATTATGAGCGACCTTGTTAGCACCAACTGGTGGACAGCTGCTGGGGGGACAGTCGTGGGCAGAGCCTGGAGCTTCTAGAGGCATAAACACCTGGGGTAAAGGAGCATACAGAGGTAGTTTTTTTTTTTTTTTTTTTTACTTTTTAACTAAAAATGTCATGCTTTTTAAACAGCTGTGGAAGGCTGAAATCCTGTAAGCTCCTGTAAATCTGTAATTAAACTGTTGAATGGCAGGAAATGTACTCCATGAACGTGAAGAGAAGAGAAGGGGAAAAAAGAAGAGACACTGCAGGATAACAAAAAAGACACTGTGTATCTGGTGAGTACTGACTGAGGTCAGAGACAAATTTTGTTTTAGATTTTGTGATTTTTAGAAGGACATGTACTTAAATGAAGAAGGAGTAGTTGGTGGATAAATCCAGTAAAGCGTAATAGTACTATAACATTACATCCAATCCCAGGGAGAATCACTCAGGTCGGATTGCTCTTCATAGACTGTTTCTTGGATTTAATATGATCCTTCCTCACAAGACTGCCTCCCTCTGCATTTCCTGACACGCATGTTAAAAAGCAAGCACTGGTTGAAGCATTTCAAAGAGGGGGGGGTTTATGTGATTTCACAGGGTCTTTGTGCGCTCGCCCTCGCCAACTAAAGCCACAAGAAAACAGCTTTAAAAAACGCCAGCGCTGAGCTCCAGACGAGCTCCGAGTGGGAGGACGAGCAAGCAAAGGTGGGAAACAATCCGCTACCGCCCGGAGAAATTACCACTTCACCGTGAAAACATGCAGCTCTGAAGCCCCGGCACTGATAAAAAAAAAACAACTAAAAAACAGAGAAATAAATAAGAAGCAGCACTTCGCCACCTCCCCTCCTGTTCATTAATTCTCACCAGGCGGAGAGTTTATCATTAGGAGTCCACAAAAACATCAGTCATGTTAAAGCGTGCTGGTATTTCACTATTATGGCAGAAGCTGAAGTTCCCTGTGAAAAAAACAAATGTGTGAAATTCTCCATCTGATGTGTTTTTGTGGCCCGAGGCTGCTTTCAACTCAGAGACTTGATGAGAAAATTGAAGAGAATTTCTATCAACGAAAAGGTCGATTTGAATGTTGAGTTTGCTGTAATTTCTTCTTTAAGGAGAAGTCGACTTTCACATCAAATCTTTGGAGACGTCATCATCTTAGAAAAAAACGAAATAAACCCTCAAATACTCCTCTCCTGCAGCCAATCAGGAGCTTTTATAAGCCTGTCGATCGAGCCCAGTCACACAGCTAGCTATCGACCCCTTCAACCCTTTTAACGTTCGAGCTCTTTGACGGCGCTGAAAGACAACCAGTGGCGGGGATCAAACCTGCGGCCTGCTGCGTACAGGATGCTCTCCCCGTCTGGGCCTCAACATTAATGAACATTAAGGGAACCTTCATCGATCGAAAGACTGGAAAGAAATCATAGAAAGGGAACGAATGAGAAGAATCGAGCAGGATTAAACAGGTTGCAGGTTGAGTGCAGCGACGAAAAGGAAACCAGCCCGTCAGCTGATAAACAGGCAGGAAACAGTCGTGTCAGGCTTTTAATCAGACAGTCAGCGAGGCAGAGGATCGATGGAGTGGTCGGTCAGTTTCTGACTGGTTACTGACTGGATGTTGTGAGGCTCAGCAGGTCGATCTCTGCGATCGATGCTGAAAACAAGCAGAGACACAACCTGCTGTGTGTGTGTGTTTGCGTGTGTTGTGTGTGTGTGTGGTTTCTCCTCTCTGTTGTCTGAATAGGAGTGCAGTAGAAAAGCTTTTTGTCTGAGAACACCAAACAAAGTAAAGCGTGCACACAGACAACAAAGCGAGGTTTGTCTCTGGAAACGATTTCATAAAATACAGTTAAAGTGTCGTTTCTGGTGTTATTCTGCAGCCTGCGAACACACAGTGGAGCAGAGTGGAGCCCCGACATGTCCGCCTTGAAAACGTATACATTTATAACGGATTGGAAGCTGCATTGACTAACGTGATCGCTGATCTGGATCTGTTAATAATAATAATAATAATAATGCATTTTATTTGAAGGCGCCTTTCAAAGCACTCATGGACACCGCACATAACAACAACAGTACAACAAAAGACAGTACAAGTAAAGGACAATTTAGTGCAAATAAATAAATCAGTAAGAGGATGCAGTTACATGGTTCCGTCTCGGCACAGAGTTCAGGCTCTGCAGTCCTCATCATATAGGAAGTCAACCGGGCCGGTTTAGGCAGGGCTGAGCTTCCAGGCTGAGAGTAGTGCAATAGATAGGAATAGGGAAGAGTGTGTGCAGGATTCAGATTCCGTAGTCCTCACCATACAGGAAGTCAACCGGGCCGGGTTAGGCAGGGCTGAGCTTCTGGGGTGGGAATAGTGCAATAGAGTCAAATAGAGAATACGAAAGAGTGTGTGCAGGGTTCAGACTCTGCCGTCCTCGCCATACAGGAAGTCAACCCGGCCGGGTTAGGCCGGGTTGAGCTTTCAGGGTGAGAATAGTGCCATAGAGTGGAATGGAGAATAGGCAGGAGTGTGATTATATGATTAGGCTGATACAGGGTAGGCCACGCGGAATAGGTGTGTTTTCAGGCGAGATTTAAAGGAGGAGACAGTGTCAGAAGTGCGAATGTCTGGTGGGAGAGAGTTCCAGAGGCTGGGGGCAGATCAGCTGAAAGCTCTTGACCCCATGGTGATTAGGTTGGCAGATGGGGTAAAGTGCTGGATGGTCGGAGAGGATTGGAGGGTGCGGGAGGGATTGTGGATATGGATCAGTTCAGCAAGATATGATGGTGCCAGGTTATGAAGGATCTTGAAAGTGAGGAGTAGAATCTTGAAATCGATGCAGAATTTGATAGGGAGCCAGTGGAGTTGCTGCAGGGCTGGGGTAATGTGTTCAGCAAAGGGAGTTCTGGTGATGATACGCGCAGCTGCGTTCTGGACCAGTTGGAGTTTATAGAGTGATTTCCGAGGAAGACCATGGAGGAGAGAATTGCAGTAGTCCAGATGAGATGTAACCAGGGTGTTTACGATGATAGCAGTACTGGCCGGTGTGAGTGAGGGACGGAGGCGGTTGATGTTGCGTAGATGGAAGTATGCAGACCGGCTAACATTATTGAAGAGGGCTTCAAAGGTTAAGGTGCCATCCAGGATGACACCCAGGCTCCTTACCTGGGGTGATGGTGAGACAGTGGAATTGTCGATGGACATGGAGAAGGGGTTGTGCTTTGCCAGGGTGGATCTGGTGCCAACGAGGAGGACCTCGGTTTTGTCACTGTTCAGTTTAAGGAAGTTGATTGAGAACCATGATTTAATTTCCAGTAGGCAGTTGGATAGAGCTGTGGGTGGTAGAGTGGAAGTAGGCTTGGTTGAGATATAAAGCTGTGTATCGTCAGCATAGCAGTGGAATTGAATATGGAATTTCCTGAGAATGTGTCCAAGGGGCAGGTAAATAGTGAACAGGAGGGGGCCAAGGACAGAGCACTGGGGAACACCGCTGGAGACTGGAGAGGAGGAAGATCTTAGGTTCTTGAGCTGGACAAATTGTGTGCGACCAGTGAGATAAGATTTCAGCCAGGCCAGAGGGATGTCAGTGATTCCAATGGAGGCCAGTCTGCCCAGGAGGATGTCATGTGAGACAGTGTCGAAGGCTGCGCTGAGGTCAAGGAGAACCAGGATGGAGAGTAAGCCAGAGTCAGATGCCATCAAGAGGTCATTTATGATTTTCAGGAGGGCTGTCTCAGTGCTATGATGGGCACGAAAGCCGGACTGGAATTGTTCGAAGAGGTTGTAGTGAGACAGATGAGTGTTTAGTTGAGCTGCAACAGTTCTTTTGAGTATTTTTGAGATAAATGGTAGGTTTGAGATGGGAAGGAAGTTGTTCAAATCATTTGGGTCTGCACCAGGTTTCTTGATAGTTGGAGTAATTGCAGCAGTCTTCAGTGATAATGGAACAACACCAGAAGTCAATGAAGAATGAATGATGTCAGTTATGAGAGAGGACCATGCTGGCATGCAGCTTTTTACCAGGTAGGTGGGCAGGGGGTCTAACTGGCAGGTAGATGATTTGGATTTGAAGATTAGTCTGGTTATTTCGGAGCCAGTGGGCAGTTTGAAACTGGCAAGTGGAGAGCTGATGGAGAATGTGAGGTTATGCTGATAATCATCGTAGGTGTTTGTTCTTTACACCTGGTGTTAATAAGCATTCTAGTTTTGTTGTGAACGGACGGTAAATTAGATAGGTGGAGCTGTCAGGCTCGTCAACAAACGTCACATCTGAGCTGATGTTGATGATGAGGAGGACATTGTTAGATGTCAGAAAGAAGCAACGTTGGGTGAAGATGTTGAGTGATTTTTCTTTAAGCTACATTACTTGGATTGATGGATGGATGGATGGATGGATGGATGCATACCTCCCTAGAGGTGGCAGCTGAACTGCTAACTGCTGCTCACTATACTCTTACCTTTGACTGTAGCAGCTAGCTGTCCTTAGCAAGTAACTCAGTTAGCGATTGAGCCAACTGGCCCTGTAAGCTGACTGCAGTCTGCCTGCACTGCGACCTCGGATGATGGTAGTGCTACGCTGTGTAATTTTTAAACGTGTAATCTGTAAGAGCTACATTACCGCTAACTGCTGCTCACTATACTATGTGCCTTGGCTATAAGTTCAGTAGTTTATAAGGATCCCCATTAGCTACTGTCAGCTAGCTTTCTGGGGTATCTCTGGCTGTAGCGACTGGCTGACATTAGCAAGTAGCTCAGTTAGCCACAGAGCCCTATTAGCTGAGTGGAGTCTGTATGCACTGCAACCTTGGATAATGGGAGGAAAAGCAAAGCAAGATTGTTATGTTGAGTTTTAAGATGTAACTTGCAAGAAAATAAGTTACTGACTTGACTTACAAATCAATTTACCTTGACAACATTAACATAAACATTACTGCAACACACCAGACCAGACGAGACCAAACCAGATCACCAGACATCTACATCACTGCATCGATGTGCAGGGGAGAGGTGGAGGAATGATGTGCCCAGTAACCACTACAATATCTGTGCCTAGACTTTTCAAGTCTGGCACCGATGATGTCATGACCCTCCCTTCTTTTATAGGCTGCCAATTTATGAATGTGGTCAAACTGGACATATAATAAATAAAACATGGATTAAATCAGTTTACAATTTAGCAAATCTCCAGATGTAATCTGATGGATCCTGTTACATTCGGTTCAATTTGAGAATTTACACCTGATTTAATATGTCATATGTAAATAGACCCTCTAATCATTTAAATATTTCCCAATATACAAAAACGTGCTAAAACAACACAGTTTTGAACTCTTTAGTTTTAGAGATAAATGATAAGATACGTTGACAGAACCTTTCAAATCATAGATTCTGACTTTGTTATGTAAATCTGAACCCTTAAAACCAGATTTATGTCACAAAATACTGCATTTAATGCTTCCTGATAATTAAATGTATTTATTCAATTTCATGATCATTCTACAATAATCTGAATTTAAAAAGGTTCAGAAGTGATGAAATAACGAGCTTCTGTGCCCACAGCAAAGCCGCAGAAATGACCTCAGAGTCCAGAGGAAGCAGGAGGGGAAGTAAACATGTGTGTCAGTTAACAAATATGAAGCCTGAGCTCTTCAGTCTGACAAAGAAAGGCAGAAGGTTTTTGAAGCTCCTCTGCACTCCGTTTGCCAAACAGTGAAGTGTTGTCTCTTTTCTCTCTCCAGCCTTCATCATCCTCTCCCCATTCAGCACCACACCTCGCTGTGAGGAGACTCATTCCTCTCGTCCCCCGTTGCCTGCAAAAATTGGCCCAGAGGACTAAAGGAGGAGGAAGAGGAGGAGGAGGAGGTGAGGAAGAGATGTGTGTGTGTGTGTGGGGGGGTAGCTTCTGACACACAAAGCCTCCATCCAGTTCAGAAAAAACCTTCCTCTGGAGCTTCAGCACAGCCGCTGGTTTAACGTCTGTTACTCTGATAATGAAGGCAGTTATGTAAAGACCACCTAGAAAGTTCACGCTTAAGAAGTTTAGAGTTCTACATCCAACACTAGTTAACTTCATATAAGGCCTGAGACATGCACACAGTTTTGCAGTTAATTCTAATCCAGGGTCATGATGGGTTAGAAAGCACCAACATGAATGAAGTCAATAAACTGATGGATTAGAAAGCTCTACGTCACATACTGAGCCAGAGCATCACAAAGCTTTCGATATTACAAAGAGTGTGTCTCGTTATTAGTTTCGTGTACGACCGATCCTAAGAGGCAATGACAACAAACTGTCACCTCCTGTCAGTGGCATACTGTCATTATTGACGATGCAGAAGCAACATATTCTCTAAGTCTGTGAGAAAAGTTGATCAAGAGAGGATGTCATTCAAAGAGGACGGAAGAGAGAGTTATTCTTTTATTCTCCTGCAATCAGCTCACAATCCAAATTAAACAGTCCAGCTGAATGACTAATTAAGGGCCTGTTTCCACATTACGTACTGGCAGTGTGCTTTGGAATGATGCATGTTGGTTTTGATTGACATTAGCTAACACTATGGTAACAGAAGGTTGCTAACCAAGCTTACAATGGGTAGGCTGATAACAGCACGTTCAATACGGCCGATCTGTTCCCACTAATGGGCTTTACTGTGTCTGTTATGATAAAATGTGATGAACACAGCCCCGACAAGCTTCTCCTAAACCTTCTTGGTTGCCATGGTGACAGATGACATGCCCCACCCAACTGCAATGCCAGATGGGAAATGTTAAACCCATATCATACTAGAGGATTAAAATGATCATATTTGGAGTATATTATTGTAACCATGACAAAAAATAGGTGCAAATATGCAATTAAACAGAACAACTTTAAAATGAATAACCAGGCCTACTGGTACAGTCAAAACAACTTGAACACAACAAACCTTCCTGGGCAAGTTTAAACCCTGTCTATAGACTTAGACCAACTGGTGACATTAACGTCACAAAATGGCCAAATTATTATACATTATGGTGTTTCTGACATTGTTTACAGTACACTACACAGAGGGTAAAATTGCGCTGGAAGCTTTAAAAAAAGAAGCTGATGCACTGAAACAAACCTTGTATGGACGCAGGCGACAGTGGTGAGAGTAATATGCTGAGCAGGTGAATAGATGTAGTATTTGACACATTATTAACAGTTTATTGACTTCCATTCATGTTGGTGCGCTGAGCTGGCATTGCTCTGACCTCTGAGTGGAAGTTAAATCCATGTGATACAGAAGACGACTAACAGCTGAAAAGTCCCATTTCCTTCACACCACCTTCTGGACAAAATTCAAATTTTTAGGCTTTAGCAACATGTTGTTTGTTTAATGCAGCAGCTTTTTAATGTGTGTGCAATGAACATTAAAGTAATGTCTTGGTAAGATATCAACCAATATCTATTTGCACAAAGTCTTTAGCCCCACAAAGTTTACTCTGTTGATGAGAATATTAAATTACAGTTGATCTCTGCTTGCAGAGCTATGATTATGAACCATTTGTGTTTGTGTGATGCTGATAAGTTTCCTCAGAAAAATCTCAGGCTTGCCACTGAATCAATACCAGGAACTGCCAACAAAAAATATATAAAATGTGTCGAGCCAAAAAATTAGGAAAGTTTAATTGGACCACTTTCATGTCTGAAGATGAAAAAAAAACTAGCTTGTTTTCTAGAATATTTCTCTGTGGATATAAAAGTGTTTAGACCATCTGTTAAGCTTAAAACACTCTTCTAAAACCATGATCAGTTCAACAATTATGTAATCAATCAAACTGACTTGGGTCAGATTTAAAAGAGATGTTTAATGACTGAATTAGTGTCAGAACTCCACTAAAAAGGATTTTATAGGCTCTCTGTGAGATTTTACCTCTAGAGTCCCTGAACTTAACCCCACCCATGTGGCACCGCATTACATTTAAAACAAACACACCAACCTGGCACCTCTTTCAACGACTGACGTGTCACAACAGCAGGCGGAGGAATCGATCAAGAGACCTGAGGTGGAGACCACCTGAGTGACTCAGACCAAAGCCAATCACAGGCATCAAAGAGAGGAAACATGGAGGAGTGCGGCCGACCGGCGCTTCGCTCCAGTTGGTTGGTTGATTGATAAATGATGTGGAACTGATCGGAGGAAACTCGGCCTAATGGACTGATCTCCACTGGATTAAAGTTCCCTTTTAGTCCCCGGCCAGGACCCCTCACAGGGGTGTCTCAGCATGAGCCAGCACTCAAACACAAACAAATGCGCACACACACAAACACACTCCTCTACCTCCGAGGTTTAAATAATATCCCCTGTCAGATGATGGAGGAGGCAGAGAGGATAACAGAGATTCCAGGAAAGGGATCAGAATCAGAAGCAGCAGCTGACCGCCTGCTCTGTTAAATGTAACTGAACTGAGATCATATGAGCATGTGCAGCCGATGCATTGACCTGTTTCAGCTGCATTTAGACTTTTTACATGAAACACCTGAATGGACACGCTCAAATATTGTGAGAAAAGCTTTTTTTACGATTATGAACGTTATTCCAAAATATGATGGTTTTCCTCTGACATCAAATGTTGTTTGAAATTTACTGAGCCTGAATGTTCCTGAGAGATTTTCTTTAACATCTTTTTTCCTTTTTTTTAATCGTGCGCCACACGGGTAAAAACACATAAAAAAAATTAACATTAAAACGTACAAAAATGAGCAAGAAGTGAAACGACGCCGGAAGCGTCTGTTTAATTGGCTGCGGATCACAGATCTGCAATCACCATCCATCTGCTCCATCTGATCTCCGTTCACTTCAAACACACACACACACACACACACACCCTGCAGGAGTTCATTTAAATATTTCGTTGTGTCGGAGTGTTTCTTGGTCAGCATATTAACAACACAATGCAGCTGTGTAAGTCCTGACATATTGGTATTCCTTAATCACTAACACACTGAAGCAGTGACACACAGCACCTGGTGACACCACAGGAATTATCTCTTTTATTAGAAGAACAAACAGGACTTCTTTTCTTGAATGAGTGCAAATATATCACAGAATCAAATTCAGCGAGCAGGAGGAGGAAAGAGTATCTGAATCTGTATTTTCTGATATAGACTACCAGTCAAAAGTTTGGACACTCTCTCATTTAATATTTTTTCTTTATTTTCATGACTATTTACATTGTAGATTCTCACTGAAGGCATCAAAACTATGGAATTATGTAGAAAACAAAAAAGTGTGAAATAACTCTGAATATGTTTCATATTTTAGATTCCTCAAAGTAGCCACCCTTTGCTTTGTTGACAGTGCTGCAAAGCCTTCTCCTAATGAGCTTCATGATGTAGTCATCTGAAATGGTTTTCACTTCACAAGTGTGCCTTGTCAGGCTTCATTTGTGGAATGTATTGCCTTCTTAATGGGGTTGAGACCATCAGTTGTGTTGTGCAGAAGTCAGGTTGGTACCCAAAAATCATCAAGCGCGTTTACGAAACTGGCTCACATGAGGACTGCCCCAGGAAAGGAAGCCCACGAGTCACCTCTGCTGCTGAGGATGAGTTCATCCGACTAACCAGCCTCAGAAATCACAAGTTAACAGCACCTCAGATTAGAGCCCAGATGAATGCCACACAGAGTAGTGGTAGCAGACATATATCTACAGCAACTGTTCAGAGGAGACTGGGCGAATCAGGCCTGTATGGTCAAATAGCTGCTAAAAAAACACTACTAAGGGAAAACTAGGAAAAAAATCTGTGCTTTGGTCTGATGAGTCCAAATTTGAGATCTTTGGTTCCACCCGCCGTGTCTTTGTACAACGCGGAAAAGGTGAGCGGATGGTCTCTACACGTATGGTTCCCACCGTGAAGCAGGTAGGAGGAGGTGTGATGGTGTGGGGCCGCTTTGCTGGTGACACTGTTGGGGATTTATTACAAATTGAAGGCACACTGAACCAGCATGGCTACCACAGCATCCTGCAGCGACATGCCATCCCATCCAGTTTGCGTTTAGTTGGACCATCATTTACTTTTCAACAGGACAATGACCCCAAACACACCTCCAGGCTGTGTAAGGGCTATCTGACCAAGAAGGAGAGTGATGGAGTGCTGCGCCAGATGACCTGGCCTCCACAGTCACCTGACCTAAACCCAATCAAGATAGCTGGTACTGGACTGATGGACTGAACTTTTTATATTATTTAAAAAGCTGTAAAGCTCAGTTGTAGTTTTCTGAATTTGATCCAGAGTATTTTTTATGATTACATGTTACACATGTGGAGACTAAGAGAGCAGCAGTGCAGTAAATCCAGCTCACTGTTGTTCTGTACTGTAGCAGCTTCTGATCCATCAGATAAACTCAGCTCTCAGTCGTCCATCTTCGAGCCGGAGACGATGAATGAATCTCTGCACGGAGTGGACAAAAGTTCAGATTTGTATTCCGCAGCGGCGTCTGCGTCAGCGGTTCCCCTGTATAGATTCAGTGTGAGAGAAACACGCTTTCTTCCTTCACTTTGTCTCCTTTATCTCCTCCACGTTGAGGATTTGTCTGTTTAAAACCTCCGACTGCTCCACTCTCACTCACAGCTTTCCCTCTTCCTCTGTACTCCTTCATCCTTCGTCATCATCATCACTCCAGCTCCTATTGTCTGCACACTCTGACCTTTAACCTCTCCACTATTGATCCAGGAACTCCATCTTATCCTGATAATAACTTCTCTCAGGTTCCTTCAAACCAAATCTTTTTTGTTTGGATGAGAAACAGAAGTTAGATGGAGCTGAACAGAGTCTGACTTTCCTCTTTTCACATTTAAATTTCAGCCCTTTGAAAGCAATCCAGCCTTCACACCAAACCTATCATCAGTGTGAGAAAAAAATCTCCATCTAAAGCAGCCGTTTGCTCAGTCTGATAACTCTGATGTGAAAGTGTTTTCTTAAAACAAGTGGCAAAATAAAAGTGCCAGTTGGGTGAGATAATTTCCCTTCTTCCATGCAAATCAACTCTTTTCAAGTATCGCAGATGATAATGTGTCATTATCTCATCTGCACTGTTATTTTATGTTAGCTATAGCTTTAATATTTTGACATTTAATTCTTCCAAATTCCTGAAACGGCATCAGATAAAAGTGAATTTATCTCGCAGCTCTGGCACAGTTTTCTCATTATAATCTTTTGATCCTTGTTTTTTCCCTCAGGATTCCCTTTAAGTATCTGCAGACTTAGAGGAAAAACATTTCCCACATTGTCTGACAGTATCACAGTTCCATTCTGTATCTGTTTGTTCCATCTATTATTGATGTAATGATATAAGGCATATACTTGTATTAACGCCCACCACTGTGTGGTCTGATGTAGGTGATTTAACATGTCAGCCACGGTGGATGGTTGGGTGGAGAAAACATTTGCCTTTCTCACCAAAAACTGCATTATTAAAAATTAACCAGTCGTAACCCAACATTAGACTAAACCGAGTACTTTTAGCTTTTTTGACGCCTGTTGTTTGGTTCATTTGGTCCAAACCAAAGAAAAAAAATATACACTTTAATTCACACTGAGTTACAATTGTATGAACCACACTGGCTGACAGGTCAGGTCACACCACATCAGAGCTTCATGGACCCATCTCACTAGATTCACTAAATTCTGGTGCCTGACTGCAGATCATGGAGAGCTTTAAAGCACATACAGTATGTAATAATAATTATTACAGCTGAAAAGTAGGAAGTAATGTCATACAGTTAAGAGAGCGATTAACTCCACATAGGGAGTAGGCCGACATGGATGGTCAGGCTAAACGAGGACAGGACTTTGACACTGAAGATGTCTGTTTGTGTTCATTGTGAAACCAAAAGTTAGCATTATTACATACGCTATCCCAGAAGTTTCGTTACGTCAAATACATGCAGATGTTTGTAACTAAAACTTAGGTCTCTTCCTAAACCTAACAATGTGTGACTGTATCATGAGATCCAGTTTGCCAATCATAGTCTATGTTCAGGGTTTCCCTGATCATAGGGTATCACCTACATTTTCCTTATTCTTCATGTTATATTTACTACATCCATGAGAGGTCGCAAGACAAAATCTGCTAGGATGGATGGCCCTATTTGCCCGTTGAAGACATCGCAAATTAAGGACTTAGTGTGTCATAAATAGTGATAAACAGATGAAAACAGCATTTTTTAATATAAATCCAAAGTTTATTCACCATCCTTCTTGCTAATTATTCACAGAATCATCTTGTGTATATATGGACATCCATCACCAATACAAATCGGGGAATTGACAGCTTAACAGTTAATGATCAGCAGATTGATATTATAACACACTTTTAAATGTGTGCTAAATCACCTATCTACTGTCCAACAGCCACGTGGACGGTTTGCTTTTGCTTTCACACCCACATAAAGCGCATCAACTCTGTATGGGAAGGGAGGCGTCTGTGATACCAGGCACCCTCAGTCCAGTTATTCAGTCAGTGCAAGTGTTTGATTGACAGCTCCCACACCAACAAACTGAACTAAACCAGCAAAACACCAGCGTTCACCTGAAGCAAACCAAACATGTAAAATGCAACGTAACTTCATACAGTACAAGTGAGACTGATACAAGTGTATCAGTCTCTGAGGTTAAAAACAAACCATCTGTGTTGTTGTTCAGTTTGGAGGACTTCATGTGTCTGTTCATGTAAATCCTGCCTCGACTATTTGAACAAAAAATAAGAAGCTGAAGTCTGGACACATAAAACGTCGTTACACACACACTGATATCTTTGTGTGTTGAAGGAATTTCACATCTTATTTGAAATAATCCCAACCTGTATGAGCAGCGGCCCAGTAATCCAGTAAACCAACCCCCCACACACACACTCCTCCACCCCACCAATTCCCTGCCACCAACACACACACACACACACACACACACACACACACACACACACAATGACACACCAGCATCACTAAGCTTGGCCGTGAAATGGGATTCTCAGGGATGAGAGCTGCTCTTTGTGATCACAGAGGGGGATCTACCACACACACACACACACACACACACACACACACACACACACACACACACATTGGTTCTCAGTATGTGTGTGACTCTTTATGTTGAGACACACACACATCTGAAAAATGAGACAAACACTTCTTTTTTCTCTGAAGGCTCTCTGGAATGGATGTTGTGGGACTCAACTGTTTCTATGGCAACTGCAGCCCATTTACTCCCCATGGTTTGCGTGTGTGCGTGCGTGTGTAGTCAAATGCTGTGTATTTTTGTTCATACACACACGTACTGTACGCACACTTTGTCTATCTGTAAGTATACCATATTTTTTTACAGATACAAACTGTGTGTGTGTGTGTGTGTGTGTGTGTGTGTGTGTGTGTATGTGTGAGACATGACAAGTGGCCGGCCTGCTCTGATGGATGGGAATTGTGGCGTCACCGGTGGCTGATCAGAAAGAACCGCAGCCGACACCAATGACATCTGTCGTCCCTGCGCCCACTCCGGAGGGAACAAATCCAAACAAATGCATTTCTGCCCTGGATGTAAAGACCCCAGAATGTCGATGAGTCAAGAATCAGAAGCAGATACGTTTGAAAACGAAGAGTTGGCCTGCTTGAAAGATTGGTGCATCATCTCACTGATGCAGGGGGAGCTAATAATGGTGAGGGGAGGCAGGGAGGCTGGACGGAGCAGATAGCTTTAACAGACTGGCCTCAGGTCAGGATGACTACAGAGAGAGTGTCATCTTTACAAAATAAAGAAACATCAAGGGGGAAAAAGCAGCACTGGGAGAAAACGCAACATCACAAGTCTCAGCGATGATGGGGACTCTGGGCCCCAGATCCATGTTGTGCAAGTTCACACAGAATAAAATGAACTCGTTCCTGTTCTATATTTCTTCTATGTTAGTCGTAACAAACATTGCATGAAAAGTGGGATTTTCGTCAGTAAGCAGCACTGTAGATTGTTGTGGTAGTTCAGGTTTACGACTGCACACAGCAAATTGCAGGCAACACCGAAGCAAATACTCGGAACTACTTTCTTTAGTAAACCACTGGTCGGAGTGACACAGTGTGCGCACCTCAGGCAGTGCCGTAGTTACCTGGGCTCGACTGGATTATCATTGCGGGACGTATTAGAAACTTTTGAAAATTTTGTGTTGTGTTCATGTTGCATCATCCAGTCATGGTTTACATGTGCATTGTAAAATGTTGCAGACAAACAAGCCGAAAAAATGGAGCAGCGTTAAGTTTCACCACATACCAACCACAGATGAGGACAGGATGAAACAATGGCTGTCAGTGCTGGACATCGACCCCAACACTCCTGTAGAAGTGGTCGGGAAAATGTTTGTATACCACTTTTTATCAGAGGACTATGGGAAGCCACGCAGAGGAATGCCTGGAGTGTACTTGAGCAATACTGCCATACCATCCGTCAACATTACAGAGAAAGCAGATGTGGTAAGTGACTACTGCGTTTTTCACTCACCATGATCACACTTCGCTTCCTCACAAGTTTTGTTGACGGAAGTATCTGCAGTAAACGTGCACTTCTGAAATCACTCCGCCGAGCAAAAAAAAAAGTTTAACTATCCCTTTAATGGTATGGAGCAGCTAACAGTGGACTGTGTGTGTCGTCAGTGTTGTGTTTTCTCACTAACGGACTGTTAACTGTTGTTGGACGACATGCTGTGAGTGAGTTGAGTTGGACTCTCCATCGCAGTCGAAGTGTTTGTGTTTTACTGGACACGAAGCAAGTTGGGCTAGGCTAGCTAGCAGGAGCTAGGCTAGCAGCCCGGCCATTGTCGAGAGAAGGCCTGCGCTGACGGGAGGAGCTTTGCCGGGTCGCCACGGAGAGTGTTGCCGATGGAGGTTGCTTCGCTGCCGCAGAGGGACACGGAGGTTTCTCGCTGCAAGCATTTTGTTCTCACAGACCAACCTCGCCTCATAACGAGGCTGTGACCTCCTATTAGCTCTGAGCTATGTCTGCAAGTCCAGACTTACATGATGCTGATAATGACGCCATCGTGTGAAAGTAACTTATACTGTTTTCTCCTTCCTTGTTTAATTTTACTGTGACTTATGTTTTTTATTCATACCACTCTCATTTAATTGTTTTCCAGCTGCCTGTAAGAAATTACGAGACAGTACGCAGGAGCTTCAGGCACAAACAACCAGATCTTGCATCGCAGACGGAAGCTGTGAAGAGTTAAGCTCGGAGTCGATCCGTTTTTGATCAGTGTGACTATTTTTCAGGTGCATGAAAAGATGTGATGTGTCCATACGCAGTGCATCGCGCAGTACTGATTGTCTTTATTGATTGTTTTTACAGCTGCTGGAAGCGAGACAGAGAGCTAGCTGATGATGAGGTGGACCTTTGGAAGTGCGCCACCATAGACCTGATGTCTGATTCCTGGCAAATTTTCGTTTCCTCAATAAATTAATTCCTGTCCTTGATGATATCATATATATATATATATATATATATATATATATATATATATATATATATGATATCATCAATATAATATATAATATATATAATATATAAATATAAACTTTATTATTGGGGTTTAAATTTATAATGACCCAGGGTGACCAATAGTGACAGATCTAACAACCAATCAAGAGTGATTTTGTTTGTTTAAAAGTAGTGGTTTCATCCAATACTGAGTGAGGACATTCAAGCCAGCCCACACATTATCTGGCCAGGCATGGTTTTGCTGCTATTCATATGCTAATTAGAGCCATTAGCACCTCCGCGAGCTCCACATACGTCATGGTTCGTTTCCGTCAATATGTGGCACAGTGAACGCGACATTCACAGGCTGTACATTGTTTTTTTGAGATTTACAAGCATTTACGGGGATGAAAATCCCACTTTTCATGCAGTGATAGTATTATATATTCTCTATCCATCCATCGTCTTCAACCGCTTATCCTTTACAGGGCCATGGGGGAAGAAACAACCATTCACACTCAAGTTTACACATATTAACTGTCGTATGTCTTTGGAAGCCGAAGAGAAGAGCGCTAACCACTGCACTGCCATCCTGCCCTATTATATAAGCTGTTACTAATAATATTTTGCCGTAGTCACCAGTTTTATTGTGCATTTCTAAAAAATACACATATATATATATATATATGTATACATATGTGTGTGTGTATATACATACAAGAATGCATATCCATACATCCAAACATATATACCATAAATACATACCGGTCAGCCACAGCATCAAAACCAGCAACAGGCGAAGTGGGCAACTCTGACCATACCGGTGTATTATCATGGTTTTATTCATTTGCAGAGCCCTTTTTCAATCAACTAAACGAAATAGGATAACATTAACTGTGTCAATTAATGCATTACCACTCAACCTCGTCATCTGGGGTCAACAATATTATTTAGGATCAACCATAGATATTATATCAAGATATTTCATAAAAGCAGCATGGCAGAGACTGTTTTGTGTTGCTGTCAGCATGATTGTTAGCCATGCTTTGTTGACCAATAAGAAAGCAGAGTAGGGCAGGTCTCTTACAGAAAAGCTGCGGGATCCATACACTGCTGTGAAACATTTCCTTCTGCCATGTAAAGCCCTGACGCCCTGAAACAATGTTAACTCTTGCAGGAGTCCTCAACACTCGCAGTCAGTAGTTGTAACAGTAGTTGTAAACAGTTTTGTCCACTGATGACCAAAAAACCTGAGCATGTTAAATGACTGTGCTCTTTTAGCAGCTCTTAAGGCATGTATGTGTGATGAAAGGGGAAAATGGTCAATGGTTGCAACTTTTTCCAAACTATGTCAGTGTTCCTGTTAAAGTTAAAAAGCACGGCAACCAAAACATCTCCATTGTCCCCTGGTAGCCATGTAGGCAGATGGGACATGGGCTACGCAAAAATTCAAAGTACACGTTAAATACATTTTTCACAAATATTCTTTCTAACATTTTAGGTCACTTATTACGGCGGTCTATGTTCAATGGGCACAACTACCAACGTAGCCCACTTAGCTAGCTAGTTAGGAATCTTGTGAGAAAACAGTCGATGGTTGCAACTTTACTACAAGTTAGATGTGCTGCAACTACCTGGCAACTGCACAAGGCAAAACCAATAGAAGCCATCAGGTATGTGCACCCAGCAGTTGAAGCTAGGCCAAATAAATAGCTTGGTTTTTCACAGGTTTGTATTTTTGACATTCTTTAGAGACCGAGTTTGTTTCTTATAGTATCCATCTTTTGTGTCAATGATTCTTGTTAATCCAAAACTTGAAATGTTATAAGAAAACTATAATCCTAAGAATTTGAAGGTTCAAAATAACTCCACCACACATAACCAAACAGCCACTCCCCCAGCAGTAAGAAAACAATAACCAATCAGTGCAGAGATAGTCATAAGAAGAAGGCTGACATCCTGTTTGTCCAGGATCCAGGCTGCTGGGCTCTGCTGGCTTTGATAGGGAGTTGCTGCACGACACAGACCAACATCTATATTGAACACGAGAGAGAGTGAGAGAGAGAGAGAGAGAGAGAGAGAGAGAGAGAGAGAGAGAGAGAGAGAGAGAGAGAGAGAGAGAGCAGTGGCTGTTTTCTTTTTTCTCATCCTTTCTTTACTTTGGTTTGTGGCTTTTGTGGCTGAGAAGGTCAACAGATGATAAACTCTTCTAAAACACTGGAACACACAGAGCCCTTCCACCTCCAATATCTTTAAAGTGGATCGCCTTCAAATTAGGGGGATGGAGGAAATGTCACAGCGCACACACACTCTTTCTGTCTCTCCGTCAGCCCTTGCGGTTTATAGTGCACCACTTCAAAGGTTATTCTCTGACCTTATTCAGACTCATATCTAAGGAAATAAAATAGAAGGCAACTCTGCTGAATGCTCTTTTTGCACAGACACGACACTCCTGCTCCTGCTTGTCCTCTGCTTTCTGCCTCCTCTTGTTGCTGCAACAATGAATGAAAGAAAAGTTGAAGGACTCAAAATTCAAAACTCAACCGCCTTTATTTTTCCGGGGTTAGCTTTGCGACCAAAAGAAAAAAAAGAAACTTTTAAATCTTCTCAGAGTTTCATTGAGGATGGGTTTCTTGGGTCCTTGCAGCTTCATACAGTAACACAGGCAGCAGGTCAACATGTAGCAGGTGTTCACTTGATTTATCTGCACAAAACTACAACCATCCCAGTTAATTCCCTTTATTTTTCACCTGCAGAAATCCTTAATCCGTATATTGACATATACATGCGTTGGGACTCGATGGTAGGACAGGTGTGGTTGTTAGAAATGAATAATTATTGATAATAATTATTAAAGTTAAATCGATAAAAATGTATACAAATGATGATTAAATCATTAAAACGGCACCAGCCGGGTATCAGGGACCAATAACCAGACAAAAATAGTCTCAAAGAATGGTTCACTTTTAATGTAAATATTTGTAAAATATTAACTATTAAAGGAACAGTGAAGGGAATGAATCTGAGCACAGACAATCACAACCAGAAATTGTCACAAAACATATGCACAAAAGATTCACGGAAAACTGCTATGTACAATATGATAGAATTCATTAACAGAAGCACATCGATGCAATCAATAATAATTTCGTAAAACAAAAATCCATCACTTGACTAAAGCAGCTAACTATGAAACAACAAACTTAAGAACAAATAACAAACATGCATTTAGTGTGTGTGTGTGTGTGTGTGTGTGTGTGTGTGTGTGTGTTTCAGAGAGACAAAGAAAGAGAGCCAAAATAGCGGCCATAGTCAAAGACACATGATGGCGAAGAGCCAAAATGGCGGTCACGATCTCTTGGAAGGTGACGTCATGGAGTGTTCCATGGAAGAACTACAAAAATGGCTGGGGGGGAAGTCACAATGTAAAGACTACAACACTGGAGAAGTCATGTGCAAACAAGAATTCAAAAATTATAATTCTAGTTTTGCTGAATCATGTACATGGAATTCAAAAATGGTGGACGTGAATATGTCACCCAAAGGTAGTCTATGGAATAAACGGCAACATATCAGATGTTATAGTTAGGTTATTAACCATAAATCTCTAAGGAGTCGCTCTTAAGAATTATACTTGTGTCCGTCTAATCCCTAATTTGTGTGTATGTGTATATGTGGGTTAAGAGAGGCAGAGAGAGAGAGAGAGGGAGAGACAAACAAAGAGGCCAATGTCCTTAGCCCTCAAGTTTTTAACTGATTTCAGAGTGAGATTTTCGCAGCGGGGGTGGGGGTTTGGTTGGGGTGGCGACAGGGGTCTGATCTGATAAATGACACATACATTCGTACAAATAAAACATTTTATTTAATTAAGCATTTTTTAGTTCAGGTGTGTGTGTGTGTGTGTGTGTGTGTTTGTGAGAGAGAGATAATGGTTAGTGTTGTTTATTGTAGGTGTTGGTGGCAGGTTTTGAGGCCTTCAGCACAGGGGTTGGTGGCTCCTGTTTGAAACACTGGTTCCAGGCCAGCCATTTTAACTATCATGATGGATCACAGAGTTCCATCTATTGCCAAGCTGTTCCTGGTTTTGGTCTTGTTTAGTCTGACCAAGCAGAAAACCCTCTCAGCGGTCACCTTTGAAAAATCACTCAAATGTTTTGCTTTTATTATTTCAATTAATTATGTGTATGTCTTGTGGTGCCGAATATTTTGTACCTTGCTCTTGGCTGAGGACATACTCCTCCAAAACTCCTCAACATTAAAGGTGGTGGGATCTTGGGGCATGGGGATACCCATGAGCTGATACTCCAGGAACTCCTCACTCACCTTGTCCTGTTCCCGTGGCCCATGAAAAGGAAATAGTTCCTGAAATTTAAAAAGAGCACCTTGTGTAAAGAACTGATTGAGGATTTGTTTTGTGACCATGATCAAATGTAAAACTTAAAGTATTCAATGTGTTGAAATCCTGGAAAATGTGGAAACCTTTGCCTGTCTACGAAGTATCCCCACACTCATCCCGGCAACAGCGACCACTGATCTGTAGCCTACTGAGACTGTTGTAATTCTGTCACCTGATTTAAAACACGCTGTGGTCCATCATCAAGGTGCAGACGAGGTGCAAAGAGTAGATACTGAGCAAGATAGTTATCTGTAGTTTACCTTACTCGAGAGTATCCGACCCAGTGCAGGACTCTGCTGTGAAGGTGGAGACATGCGGCGGTGGTGTATTTGCGACAATTAAATTTTTTTTTTTTTTTTAAATAAAAAAAGAGAAATTTGACGGAGCGGCAGCTCGGATTTAGGAATGGCGGGCCGGCACTCGTAAATGAATGTAGAGGAAACACTGAAGTGGTTGAAGGTATTCCTCAATGTAAGCATGCTATTTTACCCATAGACTACATGTACATGTTATGCCTACATACATTTTATGCCTTTTCCATCACATCAGAGGTATCACCCAACTCATGACAACAATCTTCCCAAAAAGATAATAATAACAATAATAATGAGATGACTTACTGTACTCACAAAATATGGTCTTCTCCCAAGTCGATCAGTCTGTAGCTACTTCGGCGAGATATGAATCGGTGTGGTAGCTGTCCTCTTCTGTAGCTATTTCAGCAAGCTGAATCAGGAATATCTGAATCTTACCCAGATACAGCGATGGCATTTTTTGATTGGCTGGTGCGTGGCAGGCGCCTTCTGAACTCTATGGGGAACCCACATGATTCTTACCTGTTCCACTGTTATAAAAAAATTAGGGCTGTCAGGCGATTAATAAAATTAATCTAATTAATTAAAGGATTTGTAATTAATTAATCTAATTAATCGCATTTTAATCTCATATCTGGTAAAGGTACCCAAATAAAGAATTCGAATTCTAGGACATTGTCTTATAGTATTCGAGGTGCAGTATTGTGGAGGGCGTGTCTATCTGATGGTCTTTAACTGCACAGATCCTTCACTCAACTTAATACAGAGAAATGTCCCACAAAACAACGTTACAGAACCAAACTAAGGTAACGTAGTAACTGTAACTGTCTTTGGCAACAAGTCAAAAATACCACAGCTGTACGTGGAGAAGCGTCCTACTTCCCGCCCGTCCTACAGACTCCTCGTCACATTTCTGCCCAATAAACAGCGTCTGTCACCGGCATAGGTGGAAATCCCCCCAGAATAATTTGAGACACAATTAATATTTTTTTAACAATGCAGTAGCATTTATTGAAAGCACAATGTAAGCGGTGCTCATTATAATCGCGCAATAATGTGCTATTTACATCTTTAAAGATTTAGTCCCCCCCCCCATTCCTCGAAATGGTTGAGTCCACCCCACACTCTTTCCAACGGGCGGAGCTAGCAGCTGCAGCAGCGTGTGGGCGGAGCCTGCTACGCTCACTGATTCGCGGGGTGGGAGGTGTGTATACCACACAGACATAAGCCGTTTTTAGACAGAGCACCAAGCCACCAATTTGCCCGTCCTTTTGGTGGCTCGGTCCGCGGTTTTAGACAGAGGGTGGCAAATTGGGGGTCTAGCATCCAGGAGATGCTATTGTTGGTTGTGTTAGCTTGTTTTTGTAGCTCAAGCTATTAACGGTCGCTACTTTCAAATTAAAAGCCCCCCGCTAAGAACCCAGTTCTAAACTCTGACAGGGTGCAATGTAAAGCTCTTATTTTGAAGACAAATTCTATATCACTGTTCACAGCTTGAGCTTCATTCTTCCTCTGCTTTCCCTGATACACAGTCAGAGTACAGAGTCGCATTCGTGCTGAACAGCCCCGCTTGCTGTTTCACGGAGGGGGGAACTCCCGTAACGAGAGTCCCCTTGTTGTTTGCCCATGGTGCCAACCAGGCTATATAATAGAACTATATAATAATTAACTAACAAGTGAATTCACAAAGAAGCACAGCTGGAGGCCACTAACATAGGTAGAGACAATGAAAGAAGCAAACCCTGAGAAATGATGTGTGGTCAATATGACCGCTTATGGCCGAAATAGGAAAAACACATCTCTAATTTATATAATAACTCGTTATGTGTTATATTTTCTCTTTAAGTGTTGATATTTTCCTCGATTCTTAATATGTACATGAAAAGAAAATTACGTGTTAAATAAACTTGATTTAACATGATAGATCCTTGCATATTGTTTTTCACCTAATGATGCAATTTCCACTTCCTTTGTGTGGGTCCAGTGCAGTTGAACATGTGAAATAAGTTGAAGTAGGTTTACTGTAAATTCCTGTAGTTGCAGGGAGATATTGATATAGATTTCTAGCCATCTATCCTTCATTATGAACCATTTTGTCTACTCAGACTTCATTTCCTGTTATATCATGACCAAGTAAATTACCCTTGGACAGTTTTGGAAATAGTTTGGATAGTCTTGGACTGTTGACTATGTGTCAGAGCTGGAAGCGGACTCTGAAAGAAACAGGGATCTTGGTGGGAGTCCTCTGGACTCCAGGGCAAGGTGACTGGCCCATCTGGGACTAGCAGACTGACATCAAGAATAAGGGTGCTAATGCACCCCTCTTCCACTGCTGAAGTGTCTGTGGCAGGTGCTGATTTCAAGGAAGAAAGCAGTCAAAAGGGGTAATGTGATGTATTAACGAGATGAAGGCCGACATGCTGCTCATTGTTTGTTTACTGAGCCATACTGCATCACCGAACAATGCGCATGCGCGCAGCACCTTGACCTGGTCTGGTTACACATAGATCTAGCAAACATAGATCATGAACATAGTTACCAAACAATAACATGCTGGTAAATCAAACATGTGGTGAATCAATACACCACAGGTACGAAGACAGTGGAACTGAGAGGGGAGGTGTCCCCTTCACAGCAGACAGCATTTCTGCAGTCTTTGTCTGACCTAGCTCTGGGTTGTTTTGAGTTATCTAATGCTTCAATCACCAAACTCCAGCATTGTCCACAGGCTCTCTGGCTGGGACAGCGTATATCTCAACAGTACCTGCGCATATTTTCAGATTTCTGGCATGTTGAGGTTTCTCTGTTTGCAGAGCACGATAACGCTATAGCATATGGTTTCATGGAGGTTGTGTAGATTGTGTAGGACTAAAGTTCATTCTTCCACTCGCTCCAGCCTTGAAGAAAAACCTGAGACGGAGAATGTGAGCAGCCTAAACATCGCAGAAAGGACCTCAATAAATCTTCAGCAGAAACAGACCAAGAAATTAAGAGCACAACGGATTAACCATTTTTGCCAACATGCTGTGGATTACAATTTGGATATTGGAGTACTTTTGTTCTCTCTGCTGGTGTGAAGTTTGGACTTTGAGGAAGTTATGAGACCCCGGCCGGGGTGGTGATTTGCCTTATGGGCTTGGACTTTCAGCACAAAGGGAAAGGCAAGCCATGGAAAAGACCTGATCCTCTCCATCTCACCTTCATTTAAGTATTTCTAACCAGGCCTCAGCTCTTTTAGATTAATGTTATTTAAAGTAAGTTTTAGCAAGATTTATCAATGAGTATTTTTGATAATGATTGATAGTAATTTAAATAAGTATTGCGCTGTATGCTTTGCCCTTGCTAAAGTCTATGCAATAACACCTAAATAATATAGTTAAAGCAAAAGTTGTGGACATTGATTTTATGTCTCTTTGGTGGAAGTAAATGTCAGGTGTGCAGTGTGCAAAATATCTTAAAGGTTCTTAAAGGTTACTCTAGCCTACCAAATTGAAACAGTCCATTAGGGTTTACCAAAAGCCCTTAAAATCCAACCTAGCACCATACCAAGTGCACAGATGATTTGGAGGAGAGCTGCCATAATGGGCATGGCTGGTGGCCATATATCTGACTCAAGGGCTATTCATGTCAAGTGCCAAACCAGAGAAAGCAGGGTAGACCTTTGGATTCAGGCAGTTAGAAGCTACGACGAAAAGAGGCACTTTTAAGATTTACCGTAGTTTTGTTTTCAGGCAAGCACATTTTCAAGAGAGTGCTGGGGCACTCTTGCGCTAGCATCAAAATCGCTATTTTTAAAACAGTAAGAAGGCTCGACAGAACATGAAACTTTTCTCGTAGTATCACCAGGGTTTCTACATGTGAACATGAGCATTGAGAACATTATTTGTGAGCACAGAGTTTACTAAAAAGAAGGTTTTTGAGCAACTCATGGTAGTAGCTGTATCTTCGGCGCGCCGCCGTCATGGCAGACAAAAACTGTCCATCCCCAAGTACGACATCTCAGGAAGGAGAGTAGTGGTGGACCTCTCCTCAAGCGTGCCTGTTAGGTCGCACTCGGGGATCGACACTTTTTCCTGCTATGATGTCGGCGTGCCGAAGATACAGCCACTAACGTGTTCTTTTTCACAAAAGTTTGACTCATATACATTCACAAATAAAGCCTCGGTTGCTTTTTGGCGAGAGTTTCAATTTAAGAAATCCCAATAAATTAATAAATAATAAATTCCCACTTTTTAAGCAACCTTTTCTAGGTTTAGGGATCTAACCCTTTATAATGGAGAGCTGGTACTGGACAGGGGTAAAACTCTGGATCTAACAGAGTGTCTCCATGAAGACATGGACGCTCCTGGTTGTCGACTTCCAGACCAGCTTAAGTTTCTCACGCAATGAGGCATGTGGAAGATCAAAGAGACAACGCTCAAGCTCTCGGAGGTGGTCCCCCCTTCGCGGTGGGGATGAAGTCTGTTCAAGAGGCGGGTGTGAACCGCATCGTGCATACAAATCGGTCGTGAATGGGGGTTGAGAACCAGTGATGCTGTTTCGGTCACTGTGGTAACCTTGCTCCATTTGGGGTGGGGTTACAGTATCCATCAAACGGGCCGTTGGTGGTGCTGGATGGCCGTCAAGTGTCAACGGGTTAGGGGCAACACCACTAGGAGCAATAGGCCCTTTTCACAGTGGCGTCAGACAACTTCCATTTTGGAGCGAAGCAGGGTATAGCTACATCCAGTTTGAGCCCTTTAAACTGAAGATGTGGGAACATAGGACAGCGCTCAACAAAATTCAGAGTATTTTCTAAAGGCAAAATTGAGACCATAATATTTCACTTGCCGTAGTATATGTCAGCTTCATTTTCCTTGGTATTGTTAGCGATCGTTGCAGTTATGTAGCTGCCTTGACGTGCAAAGTAACGTCAAAATGCATGCTAACTGGCAGGCTAACAAGCATAGATATATGGCTAACAAGCAGCAACTTCAGCTATTAGTGAATGAATATGATAATGCGATGCTTACCAGACATCAGAAATCTGATGTCGATGTAATGAATCTTTTTTCCCTCTCCCTGTTTTCCTAGTGTCTATCTCTCAACAGCATACTATATGGCACAGTCACTGAGACACTGCTACTGCAGTGTCCCAGGCTGCTCCAACAACAAGAAGAATGTCCTGTATCTTAATTTCCAGGAGTTCCCAGCTGAATTGCCATTTTTTACAATCTGGACCTTATTTCTAATAAAATACGATCATTTAGCCTACTCACCCAGATAACTTTGGTGTCATTACAAGCCGTTCGGACGAAATTAGGTTAAGCCGAGACCCGCATATATCCATATAATGCGAGTCAACAGGGCAGCGGAATGCAGCCTCTAAATAACACATTATCTGCCACGGAACTCGTTCATTTCACCAATATTTTGTATGATAAGCTAGTGCTATCCCCCATGGTCCAGGGTAACCTGATATCAACATCCAAATTCTGTAGGTTGACCTACTAACCTCTGACCTGGATGATAATCATCTCTGAATCATAACAAAATGCCCTGTAGACTCGTATAATATTGATATACGCGGGTCTCGGCTTAATCTAATTTCGTCTAATGTCGGATCAGATTTCTGATAGGTAAGCATCGCGTTGTCATATTCATTCACTATAGCTGAAGTTGCTGCTTGTTAGCCTGCCAGTTAGCATGCATTTTGATGTTACTTACTGCATGAAGGCAGCTACATAATTCCAACGATCGCTAACGATACCAAGGAAAATGAAGCTGACATATACTACGGCAAGTGAAATATTATGGTCTTAATCTCACCTTTAGAAAATACGCTAAATTTTGTTGAGCGCTGCTTCGCTCCAAAACGGAAGTTGTGTGACGTCATGTGAAAAGGGCCTATTGTGATCCCCGAGTTGACTGAGGTGGCCTGCCCACGTGTCCACCAATCTTCAACCAATCTTCCGTGTACGGGAGGTCTCATCTTTTCTGGCCTGGATGTTGCGTTGGAGGCGGGAGTTATCACGCTGCACTGCGTGGTAGCTGTTCTGTACCTGGGCAAGCTGTTTTTGGTTCGCTGCGACTTGCAGCATGGCTTTGTGCTGGGTTAGTAGCGCCAAGCACCTCCGGTAGGGTGCGTTGTAGCTTTCCAGCTGGGTCACTGTCATAGCTTATTAGCTCCTGTAATTTCTTACCATAGGTGCTAATCTCATAGCTATTAAGGTAGCCTCTCTCCTTGATGGAGAGGCAAAGGAGACCAGTGATCCCATCCTGCAGGGGCTGTGTCGCCTGACTCATAAGGAGCTCCAGCTCCTGTCAGACTGGGGTCTTGTCCACTCATTTTACTGAAGTAGCAGCGACAGCCACTGGGTTCAATATCTTATGTGAGTGGCTGCCACTGTATGTTGCTAATGCACAGGTGAGAGCCTTTACCTGTGACTTACAATCCTACATGTTGATAGGTGTTATGCTAATTACTCTCATGCAACCTATCCTGTTAGGATGTTAATGATGCGAACACCTCTGAAGATGTAATAGCTAAGTTGTGTTAGTGACCGCAAAATCTAAATAGCATGCAAGCTTTTTTGGGGATTAAACAAAAAAACAAAAAAAAAAAACAATAATACACTACAACAACCTACAAGCCCAAATTGAAAATTTGGCAAGTTGTGTTAATGTTAATGTAATAATTCTGGATTATTGTGCATGAATATTGCAATAAACCTGTATATAGTACATGCTAGTTAGATTGTGTGTTTTCATCTTTTCGTTGAATAAAAGACTTTGAACTTACTTGCTGTCTATTTAATGTTGTACAAGAGTGGACGTTGCCAACCTCTACACTGTCAAGAACTCCAAAATCATTCAACCATTACTAGCTGTTATGGAAAATGTGGTTGTAGAAATCAGAGATTTAAACAGTTAGTACCTTTTCATGAGACCGATTCAGTAAATTTGCTATGTTTTTCCGTCTTAAAGGATGGTACCACGAGGTGATATAATGTAAATTGGATCATGTTATATATTATAATTAATAATTATATAATAATTTCTATTAATGATTTTCGCTGTGATTTTTGGCAACTCTTCTCAAGAGACAGTGAGAAGATGGACACTTTCCTTTTTTAAACTTTTGTGGCACTTTGTATGATGTTTATTATGCTAACCCTAGCAACGGAGGGTCAGGAGCGCATCATTGAGTGCATTTATTACACACGTGACCAGCTGATTGCGCTGTGTAAACCTGCACTGCTGTGTGAACCTGCACTGCTACCCGGAGCCAGACCTGAGGTCCTGAAGGAGCTGCGGAGGAGACGCCGTGGCTGCAGAGCCGGAGTGAAATGGAGGGGGAAGAAGAGGAGACACAGACCGGCTGTACCGGCGATCGTCATGGGAAACGTGAGGTCTCTCGGGAACAAGACGGACGAGCTCGCCGCGCTGATAAAGGCTCAGAGGGAATATCGTGAGTGCAGTGTGTTGTGTTTCACGGAGACATGGCTTCACTCAAACATCCTGGACCACAGCGTGGCGATTCCCGGCTTCAGCACTGTTCGAGCGGACAGGGATGTGATAAGCAGCGGAAAGAAGAAAGGAGAAGGGATTGTACTGTATGTGAGTGAGAGGTGGTGTAATCCCGGACATGTTCACGTGAAGGAACGTCTCTGTACCCCGGACATTGAACTGTTGACTGTGGGGATGAGGCCTTATTATTTGCCCCGGGAATTTACGTCCGCCGTCATTATCGGTGTGTACGTTCCTCCTTCAGCTGATGCAGCGCTGGCCTGTGAAGTCATCCACTCCGCTGTTGCCCAGATACAGACGCAGCATCCTAGCGCATTTATTGTCATCACTGGGGATTTTAATCATGTCTCACTGGACAAAACCCTCCCAACATTTCACCAGTATGTTGACTTCCCCACCAGAGACTGTAACACACTGGACCTGTTGTATGCAAATG
>CAEMYA010000184.1:1639685-1674548 GCA_903131615.1 Diplodus sargus | reverse complement strand
TATATACACTATGTATATATTGGATTCTATTTATGTTATGTACTAAGTGTTTTATTTGCGGACCCACTACTGCTGTAACAAAATAATTTCCCAGTCTGGGATCATTAAAGTAATTCTATCTATCTGTCTATCTATCCCTGATAATCATTTTAATGTTGCATAAACACTACTTAATTGTGCCTTGTTTAATGCAAGGCCCAACACAAAAATAGAAGCCAGTCATTTTGGCCTGGGTGGGAACAAAATGCTTGTTATTTTACATCATAAAAGTCGGCAAAAACGGGCTGATAGTCAATCAATCAAAAATGTCTTTTTATAATCCTTTAGTAATCTCAAATTAGGATGAAGTATCTCAAAAATCGCGTACATGCTACGTGATATAAAACGGATAATTGCTCGTCTTGAGAGACAATTGGTTATTTTTATCCCACGTAGTATATCTTACACCATTTTTATATCAATTCACATGATGACACTTTTTCCCATTGTCAGTAAAGAAGTCTGTTTTTCCACTTTGCTTTTGTTGGCATTTGACAAAAAAGGTGAGGAGCCAAATGCAGAGACAACAGCAGGCAGGTAAAAAAAACTCCAAAAAAATCAAAAATCCAAAACACAGGCAACGAAAAGGGCAGGCAACAACACTGATAAAAATGAGCTGAAGCAATTCCAAAAGACCAAAGAGAAACACGAAACTAAATGATTTACAAATCAGGCCAGAGCTTGGGGACAAAAGCGGGGTTGCAACAAAAAAACAAAACAGTGGGAAACACAAGAAGCAAACTCTGTGACACCAGGAACAAAACACAATCAGAGAACAGAGAGTGCTGGTATGATGTGCAGAAACAGATTAACTAAGAAAGTTTATCTATTGTATTCTAAGGGGGAAAAAAAATAAAACATGCTTAAAAACACAGGCGTACACAGATAAAGGGCAGGAAAGAAACAAAAACAGGAAGTGGAAAGTCACATCCAGACACATGAGGATAATTCTACAAAATAAAGCAGGAAATATTGAAACTTAAAACCAAAACCATTTTCCTTCTGGTGTGTCACGAACACACTGGAAAACAGAAAACAGCATTAAGGTAACTATTAACAGATCAGCAATCGTAACTTCTACACAATGTCATAACATGACAGCTGACAAGTGGCTAAAATTAGCATGTCCACCGGGGTGGAGCTGGACTGGAAAACTCTGCAGAGATAACTGCAGAGTCATTTGACACAGGAGCGAATGCTGATCATTCACACTGAAGACAGAAGTCAGATGTTGGTGCGCATTAGTAGATTTTTTTGTGAAAGTTGAACCGAGGTCTCTTACGGAAGCCTCACAGTGGCCCATGTTAGATTATTTGGCCTCTGGGACAGATCCCACAGTCGGTCATGATTCTCCGATGAGTTCAGTCCCTCCAACTGACACAGCAACTGTTTTCCCAGACAAAAATGGAACCAAAAGAAGCAACGATTGGTCCAGAATTGATTTAATGTCTCTAAATAATACTTTATATTACTAATATCATATACATTAATTCAACTCAAATTCTACTTTTTGTCAGGAAATATAACCTGTATTGATATGACAGCTGTTGTAGATATGTTTCGATCAAGATTAAACTGTTTTTAGACATATTTAGTAAACATGAGTTGACAGACGAGGCCCGTTGCCTGTGCTATAAACTTAATAGAGAACGTAATGTAGTCGATTCATACTGATACAAGACGATTTTTCAGTTAAGGCAACACTAGGGCTCAAACCACTGACTGATCTGAAATAAAAGGGGAGGTGTTTACAGCATCTGACCAATTGCAGTGCAGTAGATTTTTTTATAAGGGAGAGAGCCATCCATCAGACAAATAAAGGGAGGAATTAAATACAAAATTCAGGCGAAAACAGTTCCAGCTGCCAAATGCAGGAAGGACAGCTGACAAATAAATCACAGACTGTGTGAAAGTCTAAATTAATGGGCTTATAATACAACTGCCATCATTAGCACAGGAGCAGATCTGACTGTAGTCACATTTGTGTATTTCACTAAATTAAAGTGCTGATCAAATGTACCCTTACAGGTCTGAAAAATGAGGACAATGCAGAACTGCCTTAAACCAGCAGGGGGCGACTCCACTGCCTTCAAAAAGACGTCTGATTGTAGTTAAGCTTCAGACAAAAGGACTGTGTTTATCAGTTGATTTACGACCTCAGTAAACAATACTCACTCTTTCTAACGAGCTTACGGTCTCAAGTCTTGTTCAACACAGCATGGTGTTCCTATTGTAAATTCTTGTTCTATTTAGAGTAAAACGATGAAGGAGGGTATGCATTAGGGCGTGGCTGCCTTGTGATGAACAAGTCACAACCACAGTGTGCACCAGCCCCATCGTCCAAATATGGTCACTTCTGGCTCCAAAAAGCCCCCTAGATGGTGACATTTTGTAATGCCAAACTCTAGGCATCAGAACAGTAATCCACAAACCACTGGGTGACATTACAGAGGGCTAGCACAACTGCTTTTGTTGTTTTTTGAATCTATGAATAGTTAAAAACAAACCATCAAGACTTACAGACCAACGGTGACGTCTACAAAGATCCATTTTGCTCAATCAACTGTCAAAAGTTTTTCAGAACATAAAGATGAGAACATTTTTAAAAGGTAACAAATGCTTACATTTGAGAAACATTTAGCAACATAACTTCAGGGTTAATACTTTCTGACCAATCAGTTCTCTGGAAAATGGCAATCGAAATTCATATGAGATCCCGTGAATCTTTGTGCGTGGATCCTGACAGGTGTGCTCCTCCTGTCCTCTTCATGGTAAGCTTTTTTATTGAGCTTTTTTATGTAATCCTACAACAGAGACAGTTTAAAGGACTAGCCACGTACTTATTTATAGGTAATATGATATGAAACTAACTCTGACCAGACCTGTCAAGAGTACATTTAATCAACACTTACAAATACATGAATGTGACTACAATCAGATCTGCTTCTGCACTAATGATGGGCAGTTGTATTATAAGCCGGTTAATTTACGCTTTCGCACAATCTGATTCATTTGTCACCTGTCCTTCCTGCATTTGGCAGCTGGAACTGTTGAATTTTTTGTTTAATTTCTCCCTCTATTTGTCTGATGGATGTCTCTCTCCTTTATAAAATATTCTACTTCCCTGCCAGTAGACTTTTTCTGTGTTTGCGATTGTCAGATGTTGTAAACACCTCCCCTTTCATGTGAACACACTCATGGCTGAATGTGGAGAATTTTGGTTGGTCAGTGACACCAGATTACAAACATATCCTGGATATGTGGACCTCACTTCATAGTACAGGCCCCTGCTTGCCGACACTGATAGGGTTCTGTTTGTTATGCCTTTTAAAAAGGAGGCTGTTCTGTATTTTTCTCTCTGGGGTCCAGATGTGGTGACCAGACTGTCAAAGTTTACAGCAAAGGGAACACTACTGGTCCCAAGCCGATTCCACTATTCAGTTAAAACTTTTATGCTCCAAGTTTGTGTTTGATCAGGTTGAATTTTCTATCATCTCTTGCTGCAATGCTGTGCTTATCCTCTGGTTAGGTTGAGGCACCAAAATATGCTTTTCATGATTTAGGAAAACATCATGGTTTGGCTTAAAATACCTGTTAAATTGTGTATAGGCTCAGGGTTAAGGTTTTGACACCACAAACATGGCTGGAGATGGCCTGACTACCTGTTGAAAACACATAGCTTTTGTTCCCACAAACACAGATTAAAAAAACTGTACCGACATCACCCTGAAATTACCTGGTTTTGTCACCCCAGACACACGATGGTCCGACTTCCCATTAAAAACACCTGTTGTTGGTCACCACAAACTCGGCTGGAGATGGTCTGAATTCCCAGGTTTTTTTTTTCTTTTTTAAATGCAGTCGTGGTCATCACAAAAAAGGGTTGGTTTCACACTTAAAAATGGCACCCATCTGGCAGCCTGTAACTCCATCCCGTCCGGCTCCTGATGTGAAAGTCAGGTAAATCTGTGAAGTGATTGTGATATGGCACGTTTCGTACAAATGTCTGTATGGACAGATGCAAACTTTGCCAACATATATCCTGGTGACTGGGCTGAATAACTGCACAAGAGGGGAACCAGGCCAACCTGGCCTCTGCCTCGAGGGAATGAAGTGAAACATCAAACTATTTCCAGGACCTGCCTTAAATTAACCAGTAATATCCCAAAAAAGGACAACAGATTGGCACTTACTGGAGCTTCAGACTGCAAGACAGCATTATATTTATTTTTGTTACTAGATAAATACATCAAGTCAAAAAAAATGTCAAGGTTTTATATGTATTACTTAGTTTAACGAGATTTTTTTAATTAAATAAAATAATGAATTATTAATGTCATGTTGTTTCAGCTTTTCACACTAAGCAGTTATTAATTTATAATAACTAATATTGTTCAAATAAGCACCAGGTGGTGAAAACAACTGTAACATTATTCAAATCTTCACCTGCTGGTTGAATAGCCTCCAGTCAGTTAGCTGTGGGTGGTCTCTGTTAATGCAGGTGGAAATAAAGAAATACATTTTAGTTGGAGGTTCTTGGATCTGATTAAGACCTGAAAAGTGTGGGTTCAGCTCAGATCGGGCAACCTGTGGATCAATAATAACGCTTTAGAATGACAGCCAAGAGGATGAAGGGACTTCTCTTTTTCCTTCTCACATCACTTTTCCGCACCACCAGTCCTGAGCTGTTTGTCCAGACCCCTCGCTCTGTAATCTACGTCAGCATTTGTCAACCAACGGATGGCAATTTGACATTTCAGAACAAAGCGTGGCGCCAGCGGGAGGGGGGTTAGTGACAGAAAAACAGCGGGGCGAGCGATCAGAAGAGAAGCAAAAAGGTGCTAATGAGCATGTTGGAAGCTCACAGGTGGTTTTTAGTGATGACAAAGTGGCTTTCACCTGTCTGCTCTGCTGCCATCTCACGTAGCATCGCACATCACGGCAGAGCTCCATTAGATAACAGCACAGTGAAGGACGTAAAATGAGAGCGAAACAAAATAGAAAGAGAGAGAGGTAGAGGGAGGGAGGGGGGTTGAGTCGGGAATACAAAGGAGACAAAAGCAGCTGTGTGTGTGTTCGTATGTGCACGTGTGTGTGTTAGCAGTGGGCTTTAAAGATCGTTGGTAGGCTTTTGAATGAGATTTCATTATACAACCAACACAGATCGAGTGTTTCTCTTCTAACAGACATGATTTTAAAATGAAGAGGCTCACATGTTAAGAAGAGGGAGTCAGAGAAGATGTTAAAGTTTCATCTCATCTCACAAAGACTGAAAGCAGACGACAACTGCTAGCTTAGAAACATAACAGCAAACAAAAGGAGACAAAATCTGCTACAGCTTCCTTTTAGCTGCAACTGGAATGACACTCAGTAGAGCTCCCTTTAATTCAATCAAGCCAGTACCAAACTGGACTGTCCTGTCCCTACTGAAAATAGCCCCCCCTCTACTTTAAATTGTACTCATAGTACTCTAACATGAGTTAGAGTGAAACTAACATTAGCTGGCAAGCTAGCATCATGGCTCCATTCAGGGAAAATCGAGGTACAGCGTCAGAGGCATTTTTGAGGCAATTTTTCAGTCCAAGTTCTGAATGGGTGTCTCTATTTTTGTGGCAGTGGAACAGGGTGAAATCCAAACTGTGATCCAGATGATTGAATCCTTTCCTAAAATGGCCACCATAGTTTTTAGACACTAGTAAATAGAGTACTTACAAAGGAGACAATTATTTCTCAGTGGATCAATCCATTCATGCGTTGTGACCCGGTTCACATATTTGCGTCGATGTGACGAGGAAAAGAGGAATACAGCAACAATCTAAACACAACCCAGACACAAGATGCAGGGCTGCTGCTTCCTCCCCTCTTCACAAACACTCACACACACACATACAATCACTAAATTCTCGTTTGCATTTCCTGCAGCTTCATTACACTGATCACATCTCACTTCTTCTTCTTTGCGACAACACAAACAAAAGAGGGCAGACGGGAGCAAAGAGAAGTGAAAATGAGCTCATCCTGAGGTGTAAACTCCGACTGATTACCGGTGCATTGTTCAAAACAGATAATCGGGCCTGCTCACACACACTCACACAAACACACACACACACACACACACACACAGGAGACTGACTAGCTGGCAGGTTTTTGTCACTAATAACGGTTTAGTGGCGAGAGGTCCTGGAGAGGAGGTGAAGACTGACACTTGAACCATCCCTCCTTCTCTTTTTCCGCTGGCAGCTCTTGTCTGCCATGTTGGAGGGAGCGCTGCCATCACTTGGCACCTTATTTATTTTAATTATTTTGATTCCCGCTCTCCATCTTTGGCATCCCTGGCTCGGGGAATCGCTGATGGCTGACACTCATTTGTCAATCTCGCGGCGGCTGCCTGCCAATTATAAAATGAAAAGTTCTGGCGAGGCCATTAGAAGCGGCTCTGGCTGCTTCACCAAGTGTTAACAGGCGAGAGCGGCTTGTCGCTGCCTCCTCCTGCCCTCTCTTTTCTCTGCAGCGTGACGCGGGCCCGAAAGCCGCTCTGCAACTATCAGGTGAGAGTTTGCTCTCCGTGTTTGATGTCCGCTCTTTGTTGCTGTACAGTTATCAGTGCTGCCACTCTCCGCTGCCCGATTTAGAAACTTCAGCATCTCATTCTGCCGTTCCTGAAACTAGATGTCGCTCCTTGCATCACGCTGGTTTCTCTGCATCAGCACAACAAAATCTGCAGGAGACTCTGGACAGATTCTCAAGATGTGTAAGATGAGAAGGAGTCAGGAGAGGTTGGCTGTGCTGATTGAGCTCATTTTAATGTACAGTGCTGCATGTGACAGTTACACGGCTCAAACACGGTGACACGTTTTGACAGAATGAACAAAAACTCAACTTAGGAGTTACACAATTCAGAGGTTAAGCTCATTTACTACTAATTCCATCTACTTTGTATTAAAACTGGCATGCATGGGCCCAACTGTTAGGGGCCCCTGGGGCAAAAAAAAAGAGCTACTGGGCTGCTATTAACCACCTACGTGTGCATTATGACAGTCTTTGCATGCTGGAGTATGATCCCTGGTCATGGAGTTAAAAACATCTGATTTAGAAATATGCACCATATAGGCAAACAAATATGCTTAAATGATGCAGTTTCTAACTTTCAAGGTTTCAATATACATTAAAACACATCTTGAAATATAAAGAAATTATTGACTTTTTAAAATTGGTTCGATTTTCTACAACAAAAATTAAAATCACTCTCACAGGCCTGTTTGTTCATTTTCTGAGAACGGATTCAATCATTTACACGACAAGAGCGTCAAATGTTGGGGTATCAGTGTGACAGACAGTGTTGCCAACCTTTTTTGAAAATATAAGTTGGTGACGTCACAATTAACATGAATTTACTGAATCATGACGTTTATAATATAACCTGAGGGAACACCTCACTCCAGGTACTGCCACCGTAACGGTGTGAATAGATACATCGCTGCAGTCGGTTCACTCTGCAGCCATTTGACAAGTGATACAGAAGTATCTGCTGCTGAGCCACCTGACTACAGAGGTCATGCTCCCCACCCACAACCATCCACCGAGGACATCTTGAATATGATAGTATAGCTCTGTGTTATCTCTCTACATTTTGACAGGACCAATAATGACCTAGTTGATAATACCAGTGCTAGCACACAGATTTGACTCAAATTCTGACTTTTTGATTACATTTGTTCATCTTATTTAAACACATTTAAACACATGGACATGGCTAACACTTTATAAAAACCATCATTAATAAATGGTACCTTTATGTTACTAAGATTAAGTTCAGTTCTTTCACTGTTAATAAACAATGAAATGGTTCATAAAACATCAATTGAGCAACTGTAAAGGTTAAAAACATCAGCTCAACTCTCCAATGGCTTCCAAAAAATGTTCATACATGAACTATGCAGTATTTATAAACCGTGTACAGCATTAACATCAACTGCAACTTTACAATGAACAAGTGCTTATAAATAGTTAATGAAGCATTTCATTGCTTGTTAACAGAGAAATAACTATTAACCAGAGTTGAATTAACTATATATTTGCTATTCATTTTTAAAAAAAAGACATATACTTGTGTATTTTAATGATTTGAATGATATTATAAATTGTAACCAAATGTATACATATGTTAAGATATTAAAGATCAAAGTTCATTGATTTGTTTTCTGTTGCTTTTCAGTTTTTTGGCACGGTTTGGTTTGTTTTAAGGAACAAAATACTTCATTCAGTTTAGGAAAAGATGGTTTGGGGTAGAGTATATAAAGGCAAACACGCGTTTGAAAGGATAACTTCTCTCATATGCATATTTGTCCAGTTTTCTTCTCGAGCTATGACATAAAAAAAATTGATTGACAGTAATCAGGATGTTCCAGGAACAACACCAACATGACTCCTCTGCCCTCCACCAAAAAAGTAGTATTTAAAGAAATAACAAAACAGTCTTTCTTGCCCAGCATTAAAGGAATACAACTTGTAGAATGACAAGTAAATGAACTTGCACCCTTGGTGTAAGGTCTGGTCGTCCACATACTTTTGGCTATGTAGTGCATCACACAGATGCAGATGTTCAAACACTACACTGTGATTTATAAAAATGGTCATTACTTCACGATACATTCCTTTAATGTTTGTGTCTTTGACGGAGACAGCTGAACTCAAACGCACCGAGGCTGCCAGAGAAGAGCAGTTAGAGTTACATTTTGTCGAGAAAACACAATTCATTTTCCGTTGTGTTGCTATATAGTCGAGCTTGTTAATTAGAGGGAAGCATGTCTGAAGGATTAACGACAAGCTCTGCTGTTCATTTCAGAGCCCGCTGCATCACACACCTGCACTGATGGATTATGGGTAAGCATTTTTTGTTTGTGGGTTGCATTTTGTGATGAGACGTTTGATCCGGCAAAAGTGTCAAGTCAGGCAGAAAAGCAGACTAACAAGAAGGAGCCTTGTTCCCTCTGGGTATAAAAACACTGGTTTACTGTTGTTTCCCTGCGAACGCTCGGCCTCCTTTCATCAGCATATTTTAACAGTCATACAGTAAAGAACAAAAAGAAGACAAATTGGGTGTGGGAAGGACCAGAGACAACAGAAATTCTCTTGAATTAGCAGCAAGCGAGGCGAGGCTCGGAGCTTAACAGCTCTGTTTCTGCAGCACGAATGTTTCCCACAAAGCAGTGGCTGCTCTCCGCTTCCTCACAGAATAATTGGATGGAAAAATGAAACGAAGCCTTTGAGCGGATGTTCCCTTTGTTTTAACCGCTTGCTGTAAATATACACACTTATATAGGCTGTAATAATGTCACAGCTGTAGTGATCCAAAAGCAGGAGTGTGTGTGTGAGTGTGTGTGCTTATGCGCATGCATGTCCATGTGCGTGTGTGTGGATCGATGACAGTGTGATGGCGAGCTGTAGGAGGCACGCTGGCTAATTAAGGCCTCGCAGGTTATCCGAGACACTTCTGGCCCCGATCAGCCACAGAGCACGACACACACACACGCACACTTACTGATATGAGTGTTAACATGCGTCAATTATGATCCTACATCTTGTGCGGGGGTTGAAGCTGATCTCCTGGGATATACATGATTTTTTTTTTTTCATTCCCTCAAATCAATTCCCGTCAATTTTGAGTTTCACTCATCAAAACAAAGAGTGTGAGCATGTCAGAGCCCTGCAGGACCAACAAATCCAATTTGCTTATGTGAAACGGCCTTGAGAACGTGTTTGCCTCACTCGAGGTGAAGTTTGGATTGTGCTGGTCAGATATCACTCCAAGTCAAATGTCCACTTGAGTTAAGGAATGAAGTAAAACATTCAACCAAAATAAAAATCTACTCTTCACCAAGTCGATGGAAAGTCAGGTGAAGTTTCGTAGTCTACAATACATTTCTAGAGCTTCACAGCATGTAGCATTCTCCCAAACTACTGAAGTAGCTGGAGACTTGATTTGAAACGTAAAAAAGCATTAAATGGCTCCAAACAGCTCATCTGGTGTAATCTGATTTTCCAAAATCTCTGAGATAACAATTTATTTGAAAGAAATACTATTTAGGCCCTGTTAGCTGCAAAGCTAAGTGGTAGCACTCACCCCACCTGAAGCACGAGCTCGACTGCGCGTCAAGGCCGCGAATAAAGTTCCAGTGCATCGAATGTAAATAAATCAGATCCCTCAGCATCTCATACAGACACAGAAGGTACCTGTTTGTCCGTGTGAGAAGCAGCAGGGTTCAAAGGTCAAAATGTGGAATGCAGAAATATTAACATTATTAACAGAATGTGTGGAAAAAAGGGTTTTGGTGCTATGTCACAATATCTACTGAAGTTAGCATGCTAACCATCTAACCCCACCTCTTCCCAGCAGTCGAAAGTTCCTGTGCTTGCTGTGTAAACAAGACTGCTCGCTGCATGGCTAACCAAGCTAACTAACAGCAGCTACCAAAGAGGGTGCATGAGCTCGACTGCATATCGAAGGTGTAAATAGCTTCTTTTTAGTTCATCAAAATCAGATTTTTTTTGTCGCATTCCGTGGCATCTCATACTGACGCAAAAGGCACCTTTTAGCATTTGAATGTGATGCACCGGGTTCTAAACGGATTGGGTTACAGAGATGTCTACTGAAGGTAACATGCTAACCAGCCAGCCCCTCCCCTCCTGACGGTCCACAGCTCATGTGCTCAATGTGTGAACAAGGTATGAGGTAAAGTTAATGTCATTTTTATTACACAACACACTCAATGTTTTCCAAATTCCCAGTCCAGACCACTAGCTGCATGGCAAGCTAACTAGCTAACAGCAGCTACTGTTAGCAGCAGCAGTGTGGCAACATTAACCGCCAGTGTAAACCCATCTGTGTCAAAAATGGGACAATCACTCCACTCTACAGAGCGACAAAGTCCCAGGAGAGGTGGAGGAAGGTTGGTTCTCCGAAGCTGATCCAGAGCCTGTGTTTGGGTGCAGACGAGCAGGGGGGAAAGTGATGAATTAACCTTTCTCACAGCAAACATTTTGACTTGTCATACACAGGTGTGACTAATGACATTACTGCATTTCAACTGAGGCTGGAACAGAGCCATCATGGATGTTATTTGTTCCACTGGAGCTTTTTCTGCTGTGAGTCAATAGGTCTTCTGAGAAAATCTCATTATGGAAGATAAAACAGAATTTACACTCTCTCTATAAATGGTGTTATGGAAACGTGGCGTTCAGTCTAAAGTGAGCTCAACATAATTAACATGAAAGCATTACACACTGTACAAAACTAATAACACTGATGTTACAGGCTGATTGGACCAGCGCTGACCTTCACTGCGGCTTCATGATTGAGTGAGTGATCACAGAGTTCTGACTGTCGGCTCACAGCGGCAGTTTGGGGAAAAACAGACTGATCGAGTTTTATGTCTTTGACCCACTGATGGATGACTGAGAGGACAGACAGCAGTCAGTGGGGTTTAAGACGTTGTTGTCTGTAGTTTAAGCATTTAAAATCTGAAATTATATTTAAACATATTTAATTTTAAGGACATGCAACACAAACTGAAACCTGGCATTGTTTAGGCATATTTCCACACTTGTTAAGGACGTTAAAAATGAAAAAAAAACAAAAAACATAAACACTGGTACTGAATATTCAAAAGTAAAGATCTCTAGTAGTCTCCAGTCTCTTTGGTTTTGTATTTCCTTACTTGAAGATTTGACAGTTGGAAAGCATTTTTGAAATATTCCCCAACTTAATGTCCTATTTTACTTTCTCCAAGGATTTTTAAACATTGTTCACAGTTTTGTCCCCACGACTGTCATTTTACAAAATATATCTTTGTACACGCAAGAAACAAAAGTGGTTTCAAATGTCACAAAAACACTAGAAAATAACCTTCAGAGCATGTTTGAGCTTTATCTGTTTCACTAAAATGATTCAAAACCAGATAAAAGCACCAAGTTCAGTTGTACATTTGTATTTGGCAGGGCTAACCAAACACCCGATCACCTGAAGCACACCTGGGTGCAATCGATTTGTTGAGTGAGCTGACTGGAAGGCTGAAGCAAGTGAAGCAGCTGCTTTGACTTGACTTGATCCTTAAAACTCTGCACAGATTCCTCTGCTGTCCTCTCAATGAAAAGGAGACCCAGCAGGTTAAATCATGTAGCTGAAAATTAAAAGTCCAATAGCAACAATACCTTCAGGCTGTTTAAAACTTGTGTCTTTTAAATCGTATTACCGAATCAGAACCTGGGAATGAGACGCTGGACTGATGGAGGAACTGATGTCTGTTCTTCTTCTCCTTTCTGAATTTGACAAACCAGTGGACTGACGGGCTGTTTCACACATCTGAGTCTCAGCATGTAAAATGCTTCTGACTCGAAGAGGAAGCTTCATCTTACAGACATGCTCGTCCCTGATTGGCTCTGACGGGGGACTTCATCAATCACGCAGAACGTCATGTTTGCTGTTGCTTTGTTGTCATATTTCACCTGTTTATTTTTCTTCATTTGTAGTTTGACAGGAGTCGCTCGTCTCTGCAGCAGCTGTCACATCCATTCATGAGATGTTAGGAAGCTGAATGGCAGCCGATCAACGCGGAGGTAACATTCACAGAGGAAATGGTTTACTTGAAATCAGAAATCCAGACACACATCAGGTAAAAGCGAACAGGACAGCAGGAACGCACACTGTGATGCTGACACAAGTTTTCTGGTTGTCTTGTTGATAAAGTGTGTGTTTGCAGTTCTGTGGATTCTCTCAGTTTTATCTGTTTTTTTTTAAAATATTATCATTATTATTCATAATGTGCTCTGTGACTCTCCATATTTGCTGATATTTGAAATTTTCTGATAACTTCAATAATTAATTGCTCCTTTATGGCTTGAGAAACGCTCCTCTGACTCGCTGATACAAAACATAAACAAAGCCGTTTCTCATTTCATGTAAACCTGATGTTAGTGGGTACACAGCCTTTTAACTTAACAGCAATTACATGTAGTGTTTGTGTTGTTATATATTGTCATTTTTTATTAGAAAACCTGCCTTGAAGATTAAAGTTCTCAGAACTCAAATACACAAATGTTAAGTTGTTTTTGTCATCTACTGGAATCAGCACACCTTATTAGTTCTAGCTATCCACAGGGGAAATTCTCCTCCTCGTTCTCTCAAAGATAAACATCCAGAAATCAAATTAAAATCATAAAACAGACACTCGTTGTAACTTAACTGATCTTAACCCATAATCATCACATTTGGTCATATTCTTTAGTGTCAAAACTAATGCAGTACACTTTTGAGCAAGTTCAGTCCAAACAGTAGTCTACAACTCAGCATTTGTCATGTATGGAAGCCCTGAAGGGCAAGTGAGAAGTTTTTGGTGATCCATTTTCTCAGTTTAATCTAATTTGTTTTCTCTGCTGTGTTTATGACTTGCGATCTAGTTGATAAATAACACGTTTTGCCTGGATAATCTTTTTGTATTTTTTTTAATCAGTGAAAATATGTATTACAAAAACACAACGCACAAATGAGCCTCACCTGCCAGGAAAGGACTCAGTAAAATATGACATCACATTAAAATACCAAAACATGCTGGGGGCTTTAAGTTCTTGTCCAACAGGTGATGTATGTATGCATCCATAGTCACAGTGCAAACAGGACTTTACACAAATATAAACAAATGTAGGCAAAATGATTGTTCCCATGTCGCCCACAGCTGATTCACTGGCTCCATACTAACTATTCTGCCTTCGCAGCACGTTTGCAGCTTTGTACAGCAAGTCAGATAGCTAACATTATGCAGAGGAGAAGGATGCTGGAGAAGATTCTTCATTGGAGGATTGTTGTTTCATCTGTTCTCCTCTTTTTTTTTTTCCTCAACAACATTACTGGAAGAAGAATAAACAGAAATAAACATTATTAAAATATACTGTTTGTTGTGTAATATATATTAACATATTTGCATTATGCTTGACATATTACCATTTATACAAATGAGATGATGCATCTACTATAGTAAGATTACCCTCTTTTACAATGCTTTCGTAGCCAGTGGCTGGTAGGTAACAGGCAACCAATGCAATGTGATGCTAAACAGCAAACAAGCAAGTGTGTAGAGCAACACAATCGTGATATATCGGACTAGAGATCTTTGTCCAGCGGGATGCTTGAAACTCAAACGCAAAGCCGTCGGATGGCGAAAGAGATACTGACCTGCTCAACACTCCCAAGGATGTGGACAGCCAGTCATCAGAGAGGAACATACAATATACTCCTGACTGAATTCCTCACAAGAAAACACAACAATTAGACCAACACCAGTCCAACAGTGTGGACCTGAACCTAGAACTCAACTGGTTGCATGTGCATTGCAGAACAGGCTCAGCTGTTGATTTGCTCCATGCTCCTGCCATCTGTCAACACCCACCGTAACAAAGACAAAAGGTCGGTGTTCCCGGCTGAAGGATTAGAAGAAGGGTGGACTTGCCTGGATTGTCTCTTTTTTGAGAATGTTGTGCTGGCTTCAAAACACGCGTCAGTGTTTCACTCTAAAAATGAACGGGATGTTTTGATGTTGTTTTGGTGTCTGACTTCCTGTCTGCTCATTCTGCTCAGCTGAATGGATGTGGCATGCTCCAGTATCTGGTATAAGTACGATATAAAACAGAGTTACATGTAACATCTCACACTGACTTAGACCAAAGTTCACACAAACAGCACCATATACAGGCTACTATACAAAGGCTATGGGCTCTCATAAAGGAAAAAACAGCCAGAGGATGCTGGCAACACTTTCCAGTTATAACTATATTAGTGATAAATGGCAAAAATACATTTTACACAGATGGTGCATTTTGTTTTGATAGTTTGAAAGCTCAGAAAGTCAGACCAAATGGTTCTTACATCACTGAAACACTGACAACCCATAATATGTAAAGTACATCATTGTATGTGTATAGTATATAGGTGGCATGTACTCTCTGAGCAGCATCATTTCTTATGAAAGTGACAATTTACGCCATTTATAGCTAGGTAAGTAGGAACAATGCCATGAATCTGCAAATAATAGAAACCAATAAAAACCACAGACAAAGGGTCACACGGTGCAGTCGTGTCTCCTTGGTATGTTTATGACTATTATGTATCCATACATCACAGCTCTGTTGGGCTTTCACTGACTCATCTACCAAAAAGGAGCAAACTGTCTCACAGGCTGCTGCACAGACCTGAGCAACACCCAGAGAAAACTTGTTGTTCAAGCAAATAAGAAGAAGAAAAAAGCTTGCATTGTTGAGCGAATCAATACATCTTGGTAATAGAACTATAATTGCACAACGCATCGGTGTAAACACACCCCAGACACATTGAGGATGGATTCCAATCTAATTAGACAAACTCCCTCCAGAGGTCAGAGACACATTTGGCCTTATTAAGAACAATGTGTAAATGTAAGCTGTCTTCAATCCACGGATACAAAGCAACAATAATGGAATTAGAGAAGCAGACAGGAGGCAGCGCGGACAAAAACATCAGTCAGGAGATATCGACGTGTTTACTGTGAGGTGGAAATACTGTGAATATTACCAGGAGAGGTGACTTGAGTCAGAGAGCTGCGCCCGGTCTTCATGCTAAGCTAAGCTAATGGACTCCAAGCTTTAGCTCTATAGGTGCTGCTCTGATCTTGATATTCTCGTCCCACTTCTGGTGAAAAATCAAGTTTAAATACTTCCCAAAATGGAAGACTTTAGTAATCAGTCCACCGCTTTGGTTAATGCTCCGTGGTCCGTGGTTACCAGGGGAATTTTAGTCAAAAATTGAAATCTGCCGCAACTCTTGAAGCAGCTGAGAACCGCACAGCCTTTTCCTCCTTTCCTCAACATCATTGTCAAAAAACAATGCATAAAGTAGAAAACTGTTCACTTGTGAAGACAACTCCCATCCAAACTCGTAGATATTGTAGGGCGATGCTAACACAGTAATGGCAGCCTAGTGTGTATGTGTCTTTCTGCAAAGCTTTGTCATGTTACATGAATTTGTTTAGATGTTATGCACCATTTTGTTACAGGCCACTCCCAATGCAACACATCTTTTTAGGCCAATTGGCATTCAGGACACCCACCTTGATGTGAACGAGCACTTCATAGAGGGAGATGTCAACCACTTGACTTGTAACTCTGTCCCGAGGGGAAAGGGGGCACTCGAAAACAAGGGATTGGGAGTGAACCAAAGGGGTGAGGAATATTTTGTGGACCTACCGTCAGACAGACAGAAAGACAGACCGAGAGATCTATAGAGCTGCTGGTCACGTCTAACAGCTAAAATCTGAAAACATCAGAGTATGAATGTTAACAATGTTATTTTTGAAGCAAAAAAGGACCCACATGCAGACAAGCAGGCAGGAAAATCTAAGAAAACTTGTACAAGTAAAAATCAAGACATACAACTCATACAAAAAGTAAACCAAGTACAAACTGAATAGAGCATGGGGAACACAGGCAGGAATGTAGAGGAAACACTGGGGAAGCGTGAAAACACATGGGCTCAATACACAGGAGGCTAATCACGGTGAGGTGAAGCTAATCTGGACAATCAGTGAGGGAATGCAATGGAACATGACACACGAGGATGAACCTTTTGAAATAAAACAAGAAACAATTAAACTAAATTATGAAGTCATGGCAATCCCGTCCACTGTCCACAGCTTATATTAAGCTCTCTTTTAAATTAACATTTGGCCAAAACCTTGAGTCTCTTACTTTCTAATTTGATCTGTTACATAAAGCGGTGTGACAGCAGAAAACCAAAAACAGTTTAAAAGTCTGGAGGGGCATCAGAGACACCTCCTTTGGATGACAGCAGTTATTTCTGTCTAATTACCGGGCTTCTTTGACCATAATGCATGTTGAGTGTGTGTGTTACGACATAATGAAAGCGCAGACTGTCCCTCTGCTGCCAATGTAATCCCACTAAATGTATGAAAATAGTAGCTCAGCTATTGTTGGATGCAGCTTGCTGCCTCAGCATATACACCCTCTGACACCATTTGGAAGAGGTGCACCCTGGGATATTCTCTCGCTGGGACAAAATCCATCTCGATCCATCTCCCCTCTGGCACAGCGAGAGGAAGTTTGATTGATTTATCAGGCCGGCGTCTCCCCAGCCTCCCTTTAATGAGACAGTAATAGCCCACGGTCGGCCGGCACTCCAGAGACGAATGTGAAGGAGAGGCGAGCAGCAGAGAACAGAAATGTGGACAGAATATGTAACCTGAGGTACAATCAATCCAACACACACACACGGATGAAGAGTGAGGGGAGGGAAATGAGAGAGATGGCCAGGAAGAAGATGAAGAGAGAGGGGGTGTGAGGAAGATGATATGACAGAGATAGCAAGAAAGTAAAAGGAAACTAGAGTGAATGTACGGAGAGGAAGTACTGGCTAAACTAACTTCAGACAAAATGTTAATGATTAGAATAAAAACAACACCAGACCGGAGTCATCAGTGACATTCATTATCATGCAACTAGCATGATTCTTATGTATACTTTTGCTGAAGGTTTGTTTTTCCTGGTGTAAGCATTTTTGTTCCAATTAAGGGAAGTCTTAATATTACAGATTAATATTCATATTTTAGACTGCAGTTTTTAGATTTTCAGTCAACAGTTTTTGTCTTAGGAAAAAGTTTTTCCCAGTCTGCATAGAGCCCTGAGCTCAACCACATCCACATATCTTTAAGATGAACTGGAATGCCGACTGTGAGCCAGACCTGATCACCAACATGACATATATAAAAGATGGTCCCCATTTCTTCCCACTGTACAGAAATGAAGCCAAACTACCCTCGATAGGAGCACATATGTTGGTGACATCATTTAGAGCTCCACAGCGATCAGGGAGTGGAGGTGAAGTCTCAAGGTCCTGCCCATAGCAGGGCTCAGCTGTCAATCATGACGATTCACCTCCAGAAAAAAGTTAAACAAACATAAACACAACAAGAACCACCTAAAACGACAGAAACAGTCTTTGGGTATCATTCACATGACCGGTCAGGAATAGCCTCTAAAAATACAAACACTTTTAGTTCCCCATAAATTCTCCACAAAAAGTCTTATCCCCTCTTATTTAGTTATTTAACCGCTTGTTATTATATGTATTATTATAAGAGAAACATCGGGGAGTGTTTAATGATGCAAGAGAGAAATTTAACTTTGTACCACAGATTTATATTAGAAGATGTCGTGTGAATATCTTATCCTCTCTTCAGTGATGGACACCTGTTAGCGCTGATATCAGCTGCTGTGTGTTTCAAACGAGGTGTTTATTGTGATCATAGGTCTTACAGAAGCCGAATAATCCAGCCTGGACTCAGGTGTCTTCTTGGGGGTGTCTGTACAATAAATTCATAACGAGAGATTAGCTAGCAAGGACACTAGCAACTGTTTGTTTCGAACGAGGTCTTCGGTGTGAATGTAGCTCTTACAGAAGCTGAATTATCATTGCAATGATAAAAAATACTGTTACCTGGACTCTTAACAGGACATGTTGACTTCACATACAGAGTTGAATCTTTGAGCGTCCACACAAAACATATCAAAATGTAATGAAAAAAAACAATGTAATTAGCATATTCCTGCTCCCCAGAGGACTAACCCCTTTTATTTTCAACGGTCTTGTTATCTTTCTTCTCCCTCTAGCTTTAGGGCAAAAATTAGAATGCAAGCGCCACTATTTAAAGGTTTTAAGAATAGAAAAATTCTTAATAAATGTTCCCAAGCCTCAAGGGAATAGAGGAGTGGTATGCACTCTGTAGTTTACAACCCCCAACAAAGCAACGAGGATGCCTCTGACTGCAAATTAACTTTGAATCCTCAGGGGATCATCAATATCAAACTTTAAAATGTCTGTTGTAAAAATGGTGCTTTGTTTTGCCAATAATGCCCCATGATAAAAAGGTCAGAATGAGGGTCACAGTTATCATCATCTGGAGAGCATGACTGTCCCAAAAAAATCTCCTGACACTCAAAAGTTGCTGAAATATCTTCCTCCTGACTTACAAACTTACTGACTGTCCAAAAATTGCCAACTTTAGCACCTGCTAACTGTTAGCAAGAATCTAAAATAACTTTAGATAGAGGAGCAGACACAGCGAGAAGAAGAAGAACAGACCAGGAGTGGAGCGATGCCTCAGAGAGGAGCGAGGGGGGAGCAGCAGACAGACAGAGGCAGCAGGTAGAGCAGGCGTCTGCTGATTGCCAGCAGCAGTCGGTCACTGCAGCCTTTAATTAAAGTCACTCTCCTGGGCTCTTAAGCAACAGCTTGCAATTTCCACAGACAACAGCAGCATGGCGACGAGCCCGGATGACCTGTAATTGTCTGTGGGTGAGGGGGTGGGGGAGGCGGGGTTGGCAGTCTCCCTGCCAACCTGTGATTTTCATGGGAATTAATGCCACAGTGATGGTCACATTATTTCCTTGACACTGTTCGCCACGGGGGGAAAAGGTGAGGCACTGACCTTTGTCTTGATGCCCCCCCCCCTCCTGCTGTCCATCTCTATTTTGAAAATGCGACATGTTTCGGAGCAGTCGACAGAAAAAACAGCCGCAGGTTTTAAAATGCAGGGTGTAAGCAAGAAAAGTCGTCATTTTGTGGTACGGACTGCCATTTTTGTCGTGTCGTCAGAAGTCCCAGTGGGAACAGGCTGTTTTGAAAAGGTCAACATTAAGAGATGTGTTGAACAGAAAGGATCCGCTGCAGTTTGTTCCCACGGGTCATACATCCATCCAGCAGCAGCAGAGCTCCACATTTTGATGTTGCACTTGATTTTAATATCGTTCTGTCTGAAACACACTGTCTCCTCAAGAGATTGGCTCTCCTGGAGCAACCATTTATATGTTTGAGGTAAATCAAATTTTCATTCAAAATTTAATATAAAAGAAAACAGTAGACGAGCCACATTTACACAGGCAGAGGTGCATGAAGTCTGAGAGCCTCGGGGTCCACAGATACTTTTTCTGTGCTGTGCAGGATGTTCAACAAGATGTTTTTTGTTCTTTGTTCTAATTTAAATCAGGTAGATACTGACATAATTAATCCTCATCATAAAATTATTGCTGTTGGATAATTAAATACACAATGTGTCTTGTAGGATTGATTTACACCATGTCAGCTTTATCTGTATATCAATTAATCAATCAAACAATCAATGTTTATTTGTATAAGCCTTATTCACAACACAATTTATCTCATCACACTCATACAGTTGGAGCACGTCTACTCTTTAATCAGTTTATTTCCAAAGACATTAGTGTAAAATAGCGCGTTCAATCGGGTGTTATGTTTACATGACAGCCGAGCAGAAAAGGCAGAAAAACATGTTAATAAAAAGTAAAAATAAATGTCGAAAGCATTTTGGTTCCAATGTGATCAAATCAGACAGAACACATGTGGAGGTAGCTGATAAAAGAAAAGTATGTCCTGAGAGTGAAAGTGTCCTGACCTGACGCGCATCTCGTGTGTTGTTGATAAATCCTGATGTAGGCAGCAGCGCTAAATAAGTCTAGTTATGTATTACATTAAGCAGTGAGAGGGTGATGAATACAATATAAAGGGGATTTTGGTTTTGCTTTTATTTTAATCATGCCACACCACATCACTTCTGCCAAGTGTCCAAATTGCCAATTTGCCACAGTTATACTTAACCTATTCAAAAGGATAATTTCTGCTGGGTTTTAAATATGTACAATAAAGACAAGTTTTAACTGCCATGGTCACAATGAAAACACACAGTTGGCTCTACCTTGTGACAACAACATAAAATGAGGCCACCAAGTGAGTTTTACTTACGAATAATACCAAAATCTAGCAAAATTATTAGAGTCTGGGGCCCAAAATGAACAAAGGAATGGAGATAGTCTGGGCCAGCAGGGGAGCTTTTCTCCCTAAACTAAGAAAAACGACAGACACTACATTAACGAAACAAAGCTGTCAAAACAGGACCAGCAGGCCTCCATCCTCAGAACAGAAAACCCTCTGAGGCGTTCAGGACTGCTGGGTCCATGGAAAACACAGCTCCTTCTCCTCAAACCTGGTCAGGTTATGAGGCGGGGTCTAATCACCTGGCCAGGATCACCTGAGAGGAGAGACGAGAAGGGAAAAAACACAGAGGGGAGTTGATGCTGCTCTCATGTCTGCATAGCAAGCTTTTTTTTCCCCCTAGGATGCCGACTAAATCACATTCAACCCAAGAATGTGAGTGTGAAGGGAGGTCGATTAACGCTTCATTATCATTTCAGTTGATGAATCTGTGGCCATCCTAGAAAAATAACATGTATATTGTGTTTTTATGAAGTTTTGCTTCCATCCAAAGGTCACAGAATCAATCACCCAGCAGCTCTAAAGCCTCTCAAGTCACTAATTGACTTGTTAATTGTGATGTGTTTGATCTGTATAAAAACCAGAGAGCTAAAACCACAAGCTGAGGTTTTACTGGGGATCGTGTATTTTGTCTAAATAGATTTCAAGTAATGTGCAGCTTAAGATACCAGTAGTTTCTCTCTGAGAGACTTTTTAATTTAGGCATGTCAGGTCCAGTGTACAAACACTGTTCAGAACCACTGAGTTACAGATAAGAAAGGAGTAACCGGGAGTTCTCACTGGAGAAAAACAGAATCTCTGATTATTCTCGGTTGTTTTGTTCAGATGTCTCAGTGACTACAATCTGCTTTCGCATCATCGTGTGTCTGCAGAGCAGAACTGTTGCATCATGTTGAAGAGCAGCTTACAGCACATTACAGGCAGGACAGGACCGAGGCAGCCTTCGCCATCATGCTGCCTGCGTGTACCCAGGGACCTCATTAGTCCGAACGGGCTGCTCCGTGGTCACCGGTGGCTCCTTTGAGTGCGGGCAGACAGCCACGGGGACCGACTTCTTACCCACTGAGGGTTCGGTGCAAAAAGGCCAGAGCAGCGACCTGAAACTCCAAATAGGCTGGCTACCTCGCCGGGGGAAATCAGGGTGAAGGAGGGTGACACGTCGGCATGCTCTGACACTTGTTTGGAGTTCAGAAGGTAACAGCAGGTAGACACTCGCCAGCGGCTGCGCCTCACATTTCAGAGTTTACTGTGCTCAGATTTTGTTTGTAGAGAAAAGTTTCCTCAGAGAAGAAATCTTTCATCTCCAGACTTGAATTGTTGAGCTGATAACTGACATGTTTTAACACACTCACGAGTCTACCAAATCTTGAAAGAGACAACTTTGACTTTCATTTACTCCCTGTGAGTTTTCCCTAATCTTAACCTCGAAGCAAACAGAAAACAGTTGAGCTTCTGCCGAGGGCAACTAATCCTTTATTTTACAGTATATAAAGTTATATTTGCCTATAGTCCTTTGACAATAAAAGGAAATGCTTATTAAAACTGAATTAAACAGACGTCACTCAGTACTAACAAAAGCTGCCTGTAACGAAATTTAAAGAATATTGAAATTTCAAACATCAGAGACGAAAGAGCCATTAGCAAATATTCAGACCATATACTGTAAATTAAAGTAAATAACAAGTACATGTAATTACAGTCATGACACAATGGTTTGATATTTCAAGATAAGAGATTCTTCTGCTGATTAGAAGATAATCGTGTGATGTTCAAATAAGCCTCCTCATCATTAAAAACTGCTATAGATATCTTGAGATTATGAGATACTTAAATCCCAAACACAAGATAAATGGTTTGATATCGTCGGATGATGAGCTAATTAACTTGTGGTAATGAGATCTTCAGATCATGCTTAATTTGTTTGAGAACATAATGATTCTGCCGCGGTGACAAAAAAAAATAAAAAATATCAACACAACAGTACAGTATCACAGATAAGAAGATAATGAAGTCACATGGTAATAGGTCATTTTCCGGAGAATTCATATTGACGCCAAACCCTTTTAGGCAAGATGTCCTCAGATGACATATGTGGACGTATGTACCCTAAATATAAAATGTCAGTCAGATTTTTTTATCCAGCGCCAAATTCCGGATTGGAAAGATGTCTTATCCCTCTTTAATTAGAGCAGGTCTGGACCACGCTCTTCAATTTACAGATTTACAGAGACCCAATATTCTCCCATGAGCCGGCACTTGGCAACAGTGGTGAGAAAAACCTGCCTTTCAACACTGCCTCTGTGAAAACACACAGACACCTCTCACCAAACAAGCAGCTTAATAGTTTAAGTATGTTAATGTTCAGACGATGAAGACTATAAAGTTAATGGTAAAACGGTAAAATGATATACTTGAAAAATAATATTCCACTACTTTTACACCCAAGTCGTTTGCTTTTGTTTAGATTGTGTTTTAACAGGGATAGCACCAAAACAAAGGAAAGGGTGGACTTTAACTGCTTTGTTTGATTGACAGCATCACAATTCAATCCAGACAACAAAATAATTAGATTTTTGCAAATACTTTGAGTTGTTGCTCTTATTTCACATTGAGTTTGTGGTCAAATCTAAAACTTGGTGCCAACGCTTTCGGTTCGTTTCTTTCTTGTTTCTGGACAGTGCCCCCAAGCACAGAGCCGACTCCATGAAAAAATGGTTTGCTGTGAAACAGCTTAACTGGACTGCACAGACCCCTGACCTCAACCCCATCCAACACCTTTGGGGGCAGTGTAACACCGGCTGTGAGCCAGGCTGCTTTGTCAAACATCTTGTGTGGCTGAGTAGCAGAAAATCCCTGCAGGCAGGTTCCACAAGTCAGCGTATGAAGGGTACTTGTATGCCTGCAAATGTCATGTTGTTTTAAGGAAAGGTGATGTATGTGCTAGTGTAACAACTATCACCACCAGTTATGATACTGAGGTCAAATATGTAATAACTGACTAGCATTAGATGTCTTGTTATGGTAAGTAAGAGAAAACTGGATAATTTCACTGTGGGCCAGAATACCTGAAGCTCCAGGTTGCTCGGGAGGAATAGGTTCCCAACAGCAATGTTGAAACAATACACACACAGACTCAGCAGTTATGTTTGGAGTGTAACATATTTACAATGTTATGTTCTGTATTTCTTTCAAGTGTATACTTTAAGTGCAACAAGAAAAATGAAAAATGTTTCCCTGTTATTTTAATGTTAGTTTTGTTTGATATGTTATTATTCAGGCACCACTCAGTAATTTAACACTATATTGTGTTTGATGGCTATTTTATCGCGCTTTTAGAGTATCACTAGAAGATCAACAGGGGAATTCTTTAGACCCCTATTTAATATAAAACTCAATTCACATTCTAGTATCAACCAGTTCACTCAATGGAACTCAAAACCCAATGAAACACATGGAATGTTCAGAATGTATACAGTATTGCTCTCACTAACTTGAATTATTTTGGAGAATGAATGTGAATACGAAAATTTGCAAAAGCTACACTAAGCTTTGTGAATAAGCTTGTTGTAGCTTATTGTAGCCAGTGTCTCCTACTGCCTGAGACACTTTCTCAGGCAGTAGGAGACAGTGGCCCACTGTCTCCTACTGGCTGCCAAAAAGGTACTTCCACTGCTGTGATCAACTCGATTCCAATTTCCGTTGTTATTTCACATTGCAAATCAATACACCTGCACAGGCGTAGTCGAACTGTTGATCACACTGTGCTTGCTATTCCAGCCAGATCAGCTAACACCAAACCTCACACCAGCAATCTAACCTTTCGGTTATTTAACATTCGCTCACTGACCAACAAGGGACCTCTGCTCTTTGATCTACAGAATGACTGTAAGTTTGATTTCTTTTGCGTGACTGAGACATGGCAGCAGCCTAATGATTTTTCACACCTTAATCAAACTATTCCTCCTGGTTTTGTCAACTCATCACAACCTCGTACCTCTGGCAGAGGGGGTGGCCTGGCGATACTATACAATCAAATATGGAAAGTATCCTCCATCACAGTGCCTGTTTATCCCTCATTTGAGTCCATTGCTCTACAAATCAAGGGCCCAACTCCCACTATTCTAGCCACTATTTATCGACCACCCAAGCCGAATAACGTCTTCCTACAGGAATTCTCAGCCTTCCTAACAACCCTATGCTCAGTGTCCCCAAACATAATATTGCTAGGTGATTTTTATATCCACTGGGATAGCATCAATGATATTTTAATTTTAATTTTAATAAGGACTTTACCTCATGCCTTGACAGCTTTGGACTACAGCAAAATATTGACTTTCCAACACACTCCAAAGGACACATTCTTGACCTAATCTGCTGCTCTGGTGTAACCCCCATAAACTGTTGTGCCGCAGATTTGCCCATCTCAGATCACAAGCTAATATCCTTTGATGTCATGATAAGATTATCCAGGACAAACATGCCTCGCTCTATGTCTTTTCAAAACATCAAAGATATTGACTTGTCAGCCCTCTCTAATGGAATTGATGGTTTTCCCAGCAGAGACCATTTATCTACCACAGATGAACTGGTATCCCACTACAATCTCGGACTTCAGCGTCTGCTAAATACTCTTGCGCCTCTGAAAACAACGTCTGTCTCCTTTGCCCACTCTGCTCCTTGGTATACACCAGCGCTACGCCAGCTCAAAACCAAAGGCCGTCGCCTTGAACGCCTTCATGGCAAAACCAGTCTAGCAGTGCACAATGAAATGTATCACAATCACATACTCCAATACAAGGATGCTATTTTTCTAGCAAAACAAAACCACATACTACTCAACTTTATCAGGACAGCGGATGGGAACACTAGAGCCCTATTCTCTACTATCAACAATATCCTGAAACAACCTGACGCTCTACCTCCTTACCTACTCACAGCTGCACAGTGTGACAACTTCATGAACTTCTTCAATGCCAAAATTGAAAACATCCACCAGACACTGACTGCTTCAAATAACTCTACACCCTCTCTGCACTCTCTGCCCACATTCTCCATCAGCTCTCCACTTGCCAGTTTCAAACTGCCCACTGGCTCCGAAATAACCAGACTAATCTTCAAATCCAAATCATCTACCTGCCAGTAAGACCCCCTGCCCACCTACCTGGTAAAAAGCTGCATGCCAGCCTTGTCCTCTGTCATAACTGATATCATTCATTCTTCATTGACTTCTGGTGTTGTTCCATCATCACTAAAGACTGCTGCAATTACTCCAACTATCAAGAAACCTGGTGCAGACCCAAATGATTTGAACAACTTCCGTCCCATCTCAAACTTACCATTTATCTCAAAAATACTCGAAAGAACTGTTGCAGCTCAACTAAACACTCATCTGTCTCACTACAACCTCTTCGAACAATTCCAGTCCGGCTTTCGTGCCCATCATAGCACTGAGACAGCCCTCGTGAAAATCACAAATGACCTCTTGATGGCATCTGACTCTGGCTTACTCTCCATCCTGGTTCTCCTTGACCTCAGCGCAGCCTTCGACACTGTCTCACATGACATCCTCCTGGGCAGACTGGCCTCCATTGGAATCACTGACATCCCTCTGGCCTGGCTGAAATCTTATCTCACTGGTCGCACACAATTTGTCCAACTCAAGGACCTAAGATCTTCCTCCTCTCCAGTCTCCAGCGGTGTTCCCCAGGGCTCTGTCCTTGGCCCCCTCCTGTTCACTATTTACCTTCTGCCCCTTGGACATATTCTCAGGAAATTCCATATTCAATTCCACTGCTATGCTGACGATACACAGCTTTATATCTCCATGAAAGCCTACTTCCACTCTACCACCCACAGCTCTATCTAAATGCCTACTGGAAATTAAATCATGGTTCTCAATCAACTTCCTTAAACTGAACAGTGACAAAACCGAGGTCCTCCTCGTTGGCCCCAGATCCACCCTGACAAAGCACAACCCCTTCTCCATGTCCATCGACAATTCCACTGTCTCACCATTACCCCAGGTAAGGAGCCTGGGTGTCATCCTGGACGGCACCTTAACATTTGAAGCCCTCTTCAATAATGTTAGCCGGTCTGCATACTTCCATCTACGCAACATCAACCGCCTCCGTCCCTCACTCACACCAGCCAGTACTGCTATCATCGTAAACACCCTGGTTACATCTCGTCTGGACTACTGCAATTCTCTCCTCCATGGTCTTCCTCGGAAATCACTCCATAAACTCCAACTGGTCCAGAACGCAGCTGCGCGTATCATCACCAGAACTCCCTTTGCTGAACACATTACCCCAGCCCTGCAGCAACTCCACTGGCCCCCTATCAAATCCTGCATCGATTTCAAGATTCTACTCCTCACTTTCAAGATCCTTCATAACCTGGCACCATCATATCTTGCTGAACTGCTCCATATCCACAATCCCTCCCGCACCCTCCGATCCTCTTCGACCATCCCGCTCTTTACCCCATCTGCCAACCTAATCACCATGGGGTCAAGAGCTTTCAGCCGATCTGCCCCCAGCCTCTGGAACTCATTCCCACCAGACATTCGCACTTCTGACACTCTCTACACCTTTAAATCTCGCCTGAAAACACCTATTCCGCGTGGCCTACTCTGTATCAGCCTAATCATATAATCACACTCCTGCCTGTTCTCTACACTCTATGGCACTATTCTCACCCCAGAAGCTCAGCCCTGCCTTACCCGGCCCGGTTGACTACCTGTGTGGCGAGGACGGCAGAGTCTGAACCCTGCACACACTCTTTCTCATTCTCTATTCCACTCTATTGCACTATTCCCACCCTGGAAGCTCAGCCATGCCTAACCTGGCCTGGTTTACTTCCTGTATGACTACGGAATCTGAATCCTGCACACACTCTTCCCTATTCTTATCTATTGAGTGTCCTTGAGTGCTTTGAAAGGCGCCTTTAAATAAAATGCATTATTATTATTATTAATGTCCAAAAATAGACCATAACAAGTCATTTAGTAAATTTAGGAAACAGACATTAAGATTTGATGTGCAATGTACTCAACTGGACTCAATCTCAACAATACCCAAATCAATGCTGAGAGACAATACCTAACAATCAGGTGCAAACATTTAAAAAAATAAAATAAAATGTGGGGGATCACTCGAGTCTCAAGAAGGCATTGGATCCAACCATTCAGTTCAATTAAATACTGCGGGCAACATCAGTTCAGCTTAGACTGTAGTATCCATTGACTGTAGCGTGGGCCAATTGAACACGATTGTCCTACCAATGCGTTGAGAATCTTTACGTTTGGACGTGGGGCAATTGAATGACATTGTCCTACCACGATTAATTTCACATTTCAAACATATGTCATCCTCTTTACATCCAGTTCTTGGGTTCGCTCGACACTGCAGGACCAACTGCACTCCTTTCCAACAGAAGCAGCTGGGCTGACGAATCCAGGAGTCTCATCTCACAAAAATGATCGCCACAGGAAACAAAATACCTTTTTCTATTTGAATCATTATGGCATCTCCGTTTCACATTAAATGATGAAATCTGCCCTACTAAGGCAAAAGATCATAACTCTCCAGAGTGTGAAACTGAGAAAAATGACTTTAAAGTTATCTTAATGTCCTGACAATTGAGTTATAGGTATAATATTGTAATTTTCACAGTTTGTAGTGTATACCTGTATTAATCTATCTACAATTTTTTGTTAACTCAAATTTGACCTTTGACCCTTTTTCGGAATTATTGTATTCAGCCTTAGCATTGCCCATAAAATGACAATTGGTTATACCAAGGCAAAAGACCTTAACTTCTATTTTATAGCACAATGTTATGACAACAATGATAACTTTCACTTAAATTGTAAGCAATATTGACCCTATTGAACTCACTATCATAAAATGGCTTTATAGTTATCAACATCATATGAAAATGATAGATCAATAAGTTTTTTTCTGTAATTCATACTCATATTAGTACCACACAGGCAGTCGCATGATTTTTTTTCGCACACTCTCTCTGACAGACATCAGTATTAACAATGAGAGTGTTTTGATGTTTTAATGCATATAAAACATGTACTTCTGTTTGGATATGAGGCACTAATATAGACTCATTGTTTATGTGGTGTTACGCCCCTGATCTAGGGGAATCAGTGGCATAACATGAAATGCTGCTCCCCATTCTTCCCACTCCCAAGAAGGCCAGTGTCACATGAACTATTTAAATTAAAGGTAGCATTTTATTGCTTCAGAGGGAGAGAAAGCCAAAACAACAAACAAAATACATCTATCTCCCTATCTTCCCTAGGTAAATCAAAAGTATTAACAAAAAGACAAAATCTTACCTATCTCCTAAACAATGTAAAACAGGAGAAAAAGGGTTAAAGAAAAGGCTTCTCCCTCCTACTGGGCTACCACACTCTATTTCTCAAAGTACTAAAATTACAAAAGGCTCCAGTTTACAATTTCCTTAGTCTTCACGAAACACACACACACAGAACTTGAGACACGCTGGACACTGCTCCCAGTTGGAGGTGGGAGAATGGTTGGAGAGACAGACTGCAGCCAGCTGGTGATTCAAATAGGCTCCTCTTCTGCCTCTAGCCAATCATGGAGCAGCAATCAGGCAGCTCCAGCCAATCAGAGGGTCCAACCTGCTATCAATCACCCAGACAGACACTCAGAGCAGACTGCTCAAACACTTGGAGGAGGAGGGACAGAACAGATCAAATATACACACACACAAAACAATAATAATGACCCAGGGTCATAACAGTGGATAACCAGTAGCCTAGAACAGCAAAGATATTTCATAATCATCCCATTGTAGCATCTTAATGTTGAAAGTCAGTCTGCTGAAAACACAGTAGGAATTAATATTTCTTGGGATTTTACTTGCAGTATTTGCATTATTATCATAAATACAGGAATAAACTTTGATGATGTGTGTAGGTCTTTTCAAAAATTATGAATGAATACTGTATTGATATATTTTTCTGTCTTTACAACGTGACACCTATGACATCAATGAGTCACATGGTGGATTCGCCCAATGATCAATTTTATTTTCTTTCTTGGCAAATCAAGATGTGACATCGAGCTCAGTAAACTGCCCGATTTGCGACTAGCTTTAATTTCTCCTTTAACCCACGGCTACACTAAACTCTAGGATTGCATAGATTTGACAGCCTGTTGCTGACAACCTGGGAGTTTTGATTAGCTGGCAGCAAGTTTAAAAACTCGTGGTGGATATAATGGGTTTGCTTTTTCATCGGATGTTTGGCATGGATTTTATCCAGGGTTCAGCAAAGGTAGGCTGTAAATTACTACATTCCTGCTGCTGGTGCGTGGGTGTGTGTGGAAGGTGTGTCGTTTCAGCTCCAACCAACTCGCGTAGTTTACAGTCAGTTGACTGTCATTGGCAGGCGAGAGCTAACGTTAGCCTATGAGAAGCACATTTTATTTCGGTTGTACATGTAGCCTTGTTTTACGGGTTGTGAATGAAGATGTCCTATAAGCCATGCTCTAAAGCACCGCTTGTTACTGGATACGTTGTTGATTATGGCTTGCAAAGTGTTTGTGTCGAGTTTGTGAAGTAGGTTAGCCTACTATTTTGCACCGCTAGCTTAAGGCTAACGCTAGCTTTTCCTGGACCGTAACATCATTCATGTGTTCAGGAGCAGCGTGAAACATAACATAACAAAACATAATCTTATTTCCCACCCAAAACAACTGAATTGAAACTTGATGTTTGTCTACATGATAAAACTTATGTTTATTGTCCCAAAAATGACAATAACTCATTTTCGCCCAAAATCGAAGTTACAACCTTTTGCCTTAGTGCGGCAGAACTGCCTTGGATCTCTTAACTGAAGTTCCGTTGTTGCATTTGATCAGATAACACTGCAATTACACCTTCAGCAATTTGGCATTCTTCGTCATAAAAAGCAAAAAAAAAACAACAACCATGTAATCTCTATGGTAATTCTACCCAATATTTTAACATTTAGCTGGATTTTGGTACTGAATCAATGAATAGACACACAAATAAGTTTAAACAACATAATTGTGTTTACATAAAGTGCAATATGAATAAAGAATATTATGATTGCACCGGGAGTGGCCGACAGTCCACTGCAATCCACTTCACCTGTGCGTTTGTTAATTTGTCAGTCGTGGACTTACTCATTTGGCTCTAAACCCTGTCATCTTGTTGAGTGTGTATTGGCGACATTACCTGCTCAAACTAGGAGCGTCATCCGTGCTCGCTGCAACATGTTTGGCATTGAGATGCGTAGCGGAGGCTGGAAGTGTTCCGGTGGTGACAATTTGTACACAGCTTTGCTTTTATCCAGGTTTCCACGCGGCAGTTTTTACAAATTAATTAAATTAAACTCACGTCTCACGTATCCACAGTATGTTCTGTACTGTAAGTCCACATCTATGAACACAGTCTCCTGTCTGCAGCAGCCTGTTACTGGCCTCACAGTTACACACTGATGTTAATGCGAACACACTCTCCTCTGCAGCACTGTTTCCTGGACTGTTTCCATGGTAATAATCAGCTGCTTTTGTTCATTCATACACAACAAGCTATTAGTCTTCAGGATATGAAGATGCATGTAAACAAATTATCCTGCACTTATGTGTAAACCAAACAGAACACAAAAAGATATCTGAGCGTCCAGGTGTATTTGTTTTAAATTCAATTAATTTTCATCGCTATCGTTTGGCCTTGGTGCTGTAAATGAAATCAGTCAGTAGATCGCAGTTGTGTCTTAGTGCACAACCAACACACTACTGCTTAATTGTTCACCACTCAGTTTCACCTCTGCTTTTATTGTCGTTCTTTGTGTTTGCTTCCTGTGTGGTAATACAACATAATCAAATCATGAGGTCTTTCCTCAAAATCCTTGGCTGACTAACACTTTTTGTATTTCTGCAACTAATTGATTTTAAATTAGTCACAGAAATCCAAAGAAAGACCAAAATCTATCAATTATTTTCACTACTAAGATCTCTTCAAATCCAGAGCTCATTAAAAACAAAAGCGTACTTGCGGTTATTTACATGATGCCAGACATGATTAATCGCTTGTTTTCTCATAAAAAATGTGAAAAAATGAAATCTCTTACTTGAGTGAGTAATGCATGTAATTTGCAACACATTTTTACACAAAGCCCCTTTAAATCTGGAATATGTTCGGTGTCACAGTGTAGAGAAGTGTTCAAAACACTCTCTCTCTTTCTGTATAATGTTTCCTCTACATATCGAAATAAATGGTTTTAAAATCAGCAAATTATATGTAGGTATCCATTATATTCATCCTGTCTTGCCGTGTGTAATGAAGACAATTTCCATCTATGCTCTCTTGTTGGTGCGATGTGGAATGGATCGCGTTTGCTTGGAAGGTGTTGCACCAAAACTATGAGCCAGAAGAGGCTGATAATTCAGTCAAAGGTTCAAACTTAGCTGCTACAACAGGAAGGGAACCAGTTCCAGTTGAATTTACAGGTCTTTGGTCCATTGTTGAGACAGAAAATACATAGTTGGGCATGTGATTCTCACATGTGACATCGTAAATTGTATGTGAAAGCGACAACCTTTGGGTTGCGCTGACGGAAGAAACTCTGTGTGTGCGTCTTGTCTCTATGACAACAATATCTTGACATCCATAGCTGTATGATCGACACGACGCCTTAGAGGTTTACTATCTGTTTGTAGTTTATTTGACATCGTGACATCAAACCCTGGAGGATGTGGATGCATGACATGATCCATAAGAGACAAAAAGATGGTGAGTATTATTGCTAGGCCTGGAAAAAAAAAGACAACAGTGACCTCACCTCACCGTGGCCTCTCTGAAAAGAGGAGAGATTTTTTACTTGTAAAAAATACGCTGAGTGCTGTATCTATTCTCTGGGCAGCCGCCTGCTGCCACAGATACTCGCTCCTCAGTGGGAACAACTGGAAAGCGATGCTGGCGCTCAGATGAAGCTCTGTGGACACAGGCCCTTGCTAACCTGTTCCTATTCTGATGGCCTGCGGGCTAAATGCATTTTCAGTACAACAGCTAAAGTGAGTACATATGTGACACATCATTGGAAAGATGGGGTTTTTGTGATTCGAGCCTTGCAAACTATTTGGAGTTAAAATCACTACAACAACTGTGATCAAAGTATTCTCCGGGACCAACAATTAAAAAACTGAGACTGGCTTATCACAAATTGGTGAAACCAATGACTGGCATATCATATAGCCAAGGAAATCTAGAATGCTGCCTCAGTGGGGTAGAATTAAAGCCCTCACTGGGAAGTTTGTGTGCACAGCCCAGTCAGGGCAGCTAATGGATTGTTTTGGGCAAAACATTTACCAACCATTGATGATTTTGGATAACCTCTGGTCCATCAATAAAATAAAATATCATACAATAATAATCAATGCATGAATGAGAAAAAAAAACATTCCCCACAAACCCAAGTCTTGCATTTAAAAACACTGTTGTCACCTCCCTGCTTTACCTGTATTCTTGGATCAGGGCACAGATGTGATGATGAAGGTCGTCTACCTGCCGACATTTTATCAGCTCCGCTACAGGTTGAGAATGTCAGACATGTTTTCTCTCTTATCCCTCTCTCTTCAGTCCACTCCTCATTTTCAATCTGTGGGTGTACAGTGTTTGTGTTGCATCTACATTCCTATCCGAGCGTGCGACCTCAGTGTCACTTCGTTTCTGACGAAGCAATCAGGTAAAAATGGGTCTGAAATGGCAGATTACTTCAGACGGAGCGGCAGGCGGAGAACGCAGGCGGGCTGCAGGCAAATTGCCTCTTTCAGCACTTAAATAAAGGCGGGAGGTCAAGAGAGGCTGAGCGAGAGGTTTCACACACACACACACACACACACACACCGCCTCCTTGTCCTCCCCCGTCCCTCTGTCCTCTCTCTCGCTGTGTGTCTCTCAATCCAATTCAATTAATTCTTGTTGATATGATATTTTGGTCAAACAAGACTCATTGTCTCGGTTCCGGATTTTATTCAGATTCCATTGGATTTTCGATCGTAGTGAAGAAGGGTACCCAAAACTGCCACTTCACTGAATGTTCTGAATTTTTTTTAGCGTGGTCTTGATGGAACCTTGTTTCCCACAATGCAATGCACAAAGCAAATGGAGACACTATTCAAACTAGGGTTGGTACCTTATTTTTTGAAGAATTTTTTTTTGTTATTATTTGTAGAAAATCTCTGAAAATCATAACATAGAACATATGAGTCTACCAATGGGCCGAATATAGGCCTGTATGAAAAGGTTGGACAGGCTACCTGTTAACCTACATCGGGAAACCCTTCACTGCAAAAGAACAAGAACCCCACTGATGAAGGAGGCAAAGAGGGTGAAGAGGGAGAGTTATAGAAATCAAGGTGAACAAAACCTGCCTGCTTATAGATGCAACCAGCTGTTTTACTCAGCCTTTTCACAGCACTGAGATCAGGGTTTCTAGACCAAACTGGGATTCTTATGGTTGTTTTTGTTTTGCTATGGACAGAAGCCATGTTACTAACGCTGCCTCTGCCACAGCGACGTCAACAGTAATACCACAGGGAAACAGTAGGAGGGGGAAAAGTTGAAAAGTTTAGTCTGTTTAGTTAAAATAGCAATCAGTATAAATATAATAGTATAAAATAGCAAAAAGTCAAATACAAATACTTAATTGCTGTACTTGTAGATGTTTCAGGTGTGTGTAATTTACTTGAGCATCTCTTTGACTTCTCCTCTCTACATCTGAACACAAACATCTGAACTTTCTCCTCCTCACCCTCAAACAGGGTTGTAACTTTAGTTTGATGCATTTGAGGGGAATTATGGATTATTTTTATTTGGTGTCACTGCGCGCTGCCTTCCCAACATCACAAGACTGATGTGTGTGC
>CAEMYA010000184.1:1612869-1633540 GCA_903131615.1 Diplodus sargus | reverse complement strand
AAAAAAAAAAAAAAAAAAACGTTTGGCATTATTTTCTGTTTAATGTCTGTTAATAGATATGGATACTTTCACATTTGGCCACAGAAAGAACTAACACACAAACTTCACTCTTCATATGTTTTATAAATGATCAATGCATTCTTCAGACTTTACTGTTGAAGTGTTTTAATGCTGTTTTATTCTGCCTTGTCAAACTGAGATTAAATAAAACTTGAAAGTAAAGAAGATCCTCCTTTTTCCTTCGGGATTTATCAGTGCTGCAGATATATTATGTCTGAACCTGAACCCAGTCAGTGGACAATAAGAGGAAAAACAATACATAATGTATGATTTCAAACAGTGAAGAAAAAAACATATGGAAACATGTAACTACAGATTGAAGACATTTAGCAAAAAATAAAAACTGTAATTTTGCTTCACAGCAAACTCACTGAGCATATATTTTAAATAATTTCTTCACCACGAGATAAAAGACTCAACACTTGGTTATGAATCTATAATTGTTGAAGTTTAAATCCAAATGATTTGGTGCTGATGAAGACCAGAAATAACACACAGTAGGAGACAGAAATGACCTGCTGTGAGCTACTGAAGATGGAATATAGTCTAAATATTAAACATAACACTCAGAGCTGGTGAGAAAGAAATGGTGGAATAAATTTCTATTAATAAACATGGGCTACTATAGAAACAGTTTGCCTGTCTGCATGTGTAGAAAGTCAAACCATCACCTGTAATTAACTGTAATTATGATGCTGCTTGATGGTAGAATCAAGTCTTATTCTTTCCCCCTGTGCTGCATGACTGAGACGCAATCAGCATATCAAATATGAACTCATAAATGAACTTCGGGTTTGGCAACAGATCGTATTTGGTCTGCACAAACATTGCTGGGGATGTCCTGAGCTTTTCAAAATACGCAGTTCTTCTTGTCTTGTTCTCTAACCCTTGCATCACCCCCTTTAAGTCCAGACATGAGAGTCAGGTCGTCAACATATGATGTGATATGAAACTGTTGATATGGTACGCAGCTTATGAAGCCAACCGATGTGAGCATCATCTGCCAACATTTTATCCTGTTAACCGGGCTGAAAAATCTTCAGTAAAAGAGACAAATAACAACTGATTGTGTTTGTTTTTTAAGCGGTGAAGCTCCTTGCGGGTCTGTAGGGATCAAATGTGGACAAAACAGCCCAATAATCCACCAACACATTGCGGTAATGTCCCTCTATTGTCGCCAGCTACCTTCAGCGTCAGCCGACTTGCTGCAGTGTCTGGTGTCAATGTGCTCTCTGACCTCAGCAGAGATTTGAACTCAGTCACAGCTCTCATCATGAACTCGAGGGTCGCTGGAATGTTTGTCCCATCTATTGTCTGCTGCGACCTTTGACCTCCAACCTCATTACTGCTGCTGTTGGTGATGTTGACCTCAGAGGATCAGAGCCGATGTCACTGCACGAACAGAGCCATGGAATTTTTTTTTGGGGGGACCAGGTGCATTCAGCTGCCAACTGCACACACACACAAACACACACACACACACACACACACACACACACACGCACACACACACACACACACACACACACACACACAGAAGCTTGTGCAAGGCCCTTGGTGTTTAATTACACCCTGTGCCAGTGCTGTTTGTTCCATTAAATTATGCATTAGCATTAATTAACATTAAAAATATAATGTAATTTAAATAAAAATTGAACTGTACACAGCAAGGTCGCATTTCTAAATGAATGTTTTGTTTTTCTTCTGCACCCAGTCACAGACATGTGTTTAGACTTAATCCCAGTGGACCCTCCTTATTACATTCCTTTTTCCAGGAAGAAAGTGACCAATGGAAATAATACAGGAGGCTGTGAACTGATTAAAGAATAACAGAAATCCACTGTTTGAGTTAGTAAAATGCAATACATACATGCAGAGTCACTTCAACAGTAGTGAAAATCCTGTAATCTTCTTCTCCACTAGATCTAGATCTTCTGAAACACAAATAAAACACACAAAAGGGGGACGGTCAAAACAACAACCGATAAAAACATTCCAATGTGCTGTACAACTTTATTACAATATTATAGCTTCAGCAAGCAAACAGAGTTTGGTCAGAAAAGGGAATAGATCTATGCACATGCTTTATCAATAATGTGGCAGAAAGGAAAACACAGTGTAGTTGAGAGAGACAGCGAGACAACCTGTAACTTGGAAGAGTACTAACAAACCTGAAAAGACACATGAAGTCGTTCCACCCTGCTATCAATGCCACACTGAGTTAGCTTGCTGCATACATGTTTAACATTAAGCCAGAGTTACTGGGCAGCTGGTTACGTGAATTTATATCAAGGTTTTGAGCCTCAACCCGCACCAAAGTGTAAGCACAGCATTGTCACACGATCAAATAGGAAATTAAAGAAATGAAAAGTTGCACGAGAGGCTGGAGGGGTAACATTTCTGCTTTAACTTACTGTGTGAAACAGCTAAAATAACAAGAACTTGACACAAAGGCTTCTGAATGTTTCACCCTCAGGATTACAGACACCTTTCCAACCAGTTCACACTTAATACTAACAGCAAGTATTATCAGAGCTGCTCTTCTGTGAGTAGAAAGAAGGTTTTGTTCTGTATTTGCATTATGAGCGAGTGAAACAGCATCAAAGCCGCTACAAAGCTTTTCCTATAGAAACCTTCAGGATAACAAAAGTGTTTACAGAAAGCAAACTGCTTGTTAAGAACTTTGTGACGACCTCTCGGTGGCAGAGCTGCTCTGTGCTGCGGGGAAGTGAAGGCCACCACATCCCCACAGCTCCACTATACTCAGGAGGCTGTGAATTTAGGTTCCTGTGTCCTCTATTTCCTCGCAGCTCCGACACCTCGACCGCTCGCCCGCCTGCCAGCCAGGCAAAAGTTGGAGGAAGAGGGGTGAGAGGAATTTAGCTTATTTCCTTCGAGTGCTGAGAGGAAGCAGGAAGGAGCTGCTGATTGCACAGGAAGAGTAAGAGAAGTCTTTAATTTGGAGGCCTTAGTGGTGTTCAAGCCTTCAGCCTCATGGGGAGTTAATCGGCACTTGGGCTATAGATAGGAAGCGGAGAGGATGTAGAGAGGAGAAAGGAGAGGGAGGGCTGTTTTCTGCCGCTTATTGTGAGGACTTTAATGTTGACATGAGGATCCACCAGCTCCGTTTCCTGCATGGTATTTATCTGCCGTTGTCTCGTGACGTGACTCTTAATCTGCTAATATTAAGACTTTTTTTTCTTTGCAGCTGATTTTTGCTCTATTTATGTAGCAGTCACAGAGCGAACATGTAACCAATTCTAAAATAAAGACAGAGTGAATGTGTGTGTATGTAAGTGGGGCAGAAAACAGCTGGTCCACACAGCACAGTATCCATTTTTCCATCCATCCAAGTAATACAAATAATTCCTGTTGCTTCCACTTTGCAGTTTCTTACATTTTGTGTTAAAGTGTCTGTCACTGAAAACCAACTGTTCCTACAGGGGTTTAAAGGTGCACGAAGAAATGTAATGGAGTCATTTTTTTTTTTTTCTGCCTAATCAAACTAAATAATCAAACATCAATCATTTTTGTTTTCATGACTGAATGATGAATTTGAATTCATCATTATCAAGGAAATCAAGAAAAAGAAAGGTTAATTATGTGAGTTTTTTTTGTTGCTGTTGTTATTTTGTTAACTCTCAGGAGACTTAGGAGCCAGCTGGTTTGACAGATGTTGTTACCACTCTGATCAATGAGATTTCTTTTGTTGGTTTGAATGACGTGTCGGAGTCGGTATGAAATCCTTACTCTTTTCATCAGTGCTGTTTTCTATTAGCGCTGTACTACTGGGGTTCTTCTAATGTTAACCATCGGTACATCTGTAAATGTGTAGCTGTACATGTAGGCTAATCATTCCAAATGGTCACGAACAAAATGTCTGACTCAGAGTTTCCCACTCATAGACTTTACTCTGGTGGTCCGCCCAGGTAAATTATTTGGTGACCCATTTTAACATTTTTTTCATCCACCCAAGAGAACGATGCCATCTGTGACTGATTAGGTGACAGTCTGCCCTCGCTCTTCCCCTCCCATCAGCTGTCAGTCACACATGCTCTGCAGAGAGAGATGTTCTCTGGTGTTACATCCCTCCTGTAAACACACTCCTCTCCTATTTAATGCAGCTTCTGCTATGTTATCGCTTTACAAATAAGTGCACCTTGCGATGTCGCTCGGTGCGCGCTGGTTTTGATCAGCTACATAATTGACAACAAACTCCCTCCACATGCAGCTCACCTGCTGTTACGACAACAGAATCGCGGGTGCAAAAATCCCACAATGGGAGGTGTGTTTTTGGTTGACTTTATGTAAAAATACATACTGCTGGCAAAGAAAGCAGTTGCTGGCAGAGAGAAAATGAAAGGCGAGACAAGCCAGTGTACGTGTGTGTGTGTAGGCAAAGTATTACAGGGATTCTTAAGAAAGAAAGTTGATATTTGAGTCTTATTGTCAGGTCAGACTGCATAAAAATGTGACCTTTTTGAGAATGTATTTTCACTGTTTATTGCCACACTGGACTACAGGCTGTACCAAATATTTCAAGTGGAACTAGATGGAACAAACTGTAACTGCACTATTGTCTGTTAAAAATAATAAAAAGAAACCAAGCCTGGAGGATTCCAGATTTTTGTTGCATTTTTCCTGCTGTACCAAACAGGTACCGAACCATGACTTCTGTGTATGGTTACACCTCTAGTGTCTGGTCATACGCACAGAAGTAAGAGAAAGTGCTAGAAATGTGTCAAATCAAACAGCAGCAACAGTACATTAAAAAAGAGGAGATAAGAAGGTGTCTCACTGAAATGAGCTCCATAAATGACTGACTGATGAGTGTAATAAAACGTTCCACATATAGTCTTTACCCATCGTCGATGATGCGATCAGCCACATAATGCAACCTTGACACTGATCAGCTGTGATCAATAATAGAGTAGCAGAGCTGTTGAGGAGGCAGCTCTTCCTCCTCTTTGTGTTTTTATTGGATTTTGCCCTCACCTGCACAACGCACACACCTTCACCACCGGCTGATTTATGACTGTGTGCCAATGTAAAGTAATGTAATCTTTCTTTATGTGTCCGTTGCTCCCCTAATTTTCAGACCTTCAGTTGCTGCCATCTCCGCTTTTAGTTGCCCTGATTCATCAAAAGTCAAAATGATTTAGACTTCAGCACTTTCAATTAAATAAGTATGTCACAAAGTGTTTTATAGAGCAATAAAAGGACAAACCCCAAACCATTAAAGATAAAAAGAGAAATGAGGCCCACTTATAAAATGTTGAGCTAAGTGTGTGTGTGTGTGTGTGTCTGTCCGTGTGGGATATACTCCTTCAGTTCCTTCCTTTATTCAGTGTGCCTGATCACATACATTAGTCAATATACTTATTCTTACTGGTTCTAATGTATCATTTTTCGGTGCATAACTAGTCCAGCAGCTTCAGCTACACATACACATACACACACACACACACACACACACACACACACAAATACATCAAGACATGCAGAATCATAAGGCCAAGTGTGGAATGACTTTGGTAGTGACTGGCTAAACAGTTTGTGCAAAAATAAATAAATAGATAAATCCCACAAGAAATAATGGAAATGATCATGACATGAAAGTCACACCTCTTGTTGTCTCGCCATACTTTAACAGAGAAAGGTGATTCAAAGTTTGAATGAGCCAGCAGAGTTGGGACTTTACTGACCTAAGTGCACATCTTGATAGCTGAAACGATTTACAAGTTTACACTTTGGGAAATTTTGAGTCCGTTTCAGATTTTAGAATGGGTGTTTATTGTAGAAGCTACAGTAGACATCATTGCCAGAGTGAAGAGTAGCAGGACACATTTCTAGAAGATTTAAACTCCACACTTATAATGTATCTTTCAAATCAGTAGGAGATGTTGTGCTGGTCGCAGACATGTGATTATGAGAACAAACAGACTTATACTTTTGGCTGTACAGGCTTTCAGGCTTTCAAGCGGCAAGAGCACCACCAACTCTGCCAAAACGTCCAATGTTAATTTTGGGTTATATACATATATATATATATATATATATATACATATATATATATGGGCTGTCAAACGATTTTCTTTTTAATCGTGATTAATCGCATTTTGTCAATAGTTAACTCGCGATTAATCAGGAATTAATTGCAATTTTTTGGCAAATTTTTTTCTATTCTAAATAAATCTAAATGTATTTTTTTCATGTACTTAATACTTTTAAGAAACTTCTCTCTTCCCAGAAGTTCACTTATGTACCTGTCATACAAGTGAAAAAGTATTTCTGTTAGAAACCTTATTCTGTCTGTCTGTCTGTCTCTCTCTCTCTCTCTCTCTCTCTCTCTGTGTGTGTCACACACACACACACACACATACACGCACACAATCACCCTCTCTCTCTCTCCAGGACTGTCGCCAACCCCTTCAGCTTATCTGTTTTTGGCACGGTCACTTTGGTCTCATGTAGGATGAGCTTGTGTTGGCTTGCAAATGATATTTGAGACTTGACGTACTTGAATGATAACTCATTTCACGTCGACAGTATGTGCAGATGTTTGGAATGTGAATTTGCCGTTCATAAGTCCTTTCTCCATTTCCTTTCACTTTCGCTTTTCAGTCCACCGTATTTTCCCTGAACCGCCAACCCTGCTTCTTCTTCTGATTCCCTTTCTTATTCTTCTGCCACCATCTGGATCAAGACTACAGGTGCCACCAGCAGCCGTAAATCATACAATGCACATTTCTTTTTTTTTCATACCGAGCGTTAATCGCGAGTTAATAAAAATATCAGCGTTAAGAGGATGTTGCGTTAACGTGCGATTAACGCGTTAACTTTGACAGCCCCAATATTTATGTATCAGGCTTTGACTCCATGGATGATACGAGGATTAATTAGCGGTTGATTTTGATCAATGATTCACAAAATATATAAAAAAAAATTAATAAATACAATGTCGCCAGCATTATACTTCTATAGCCATAGTGATGTTCTCTGTCCACCTTCTCTCCTGAACAGCCAGTAATAAAACATGACAATATGGTTCTACAACACAGTCACAACTACAGACTTCAAACCTTTAACCTCCGGAGGGCAGAGCAACAATGCTTCTCCTTATTAAGAAGATTTATTATGGAGCTCCTCCATGACTTTGACTTTGGACGCCAAACATGACACACACACACACACACACACACTCAGGCATGTGCAGGTTGTCGTGATTCCTTTAACAATACAGCATTGTAACAAATACAGTGGCAGCAGCAGCAGCAGCAGCCGCGGAGCTCCAGGACCGGCTCCTTCCAGCCGATGGACCTCGCTGCTTGTGACAAATTGCATGTGGAAGGAAATCTGCAGGGCCCATTGAACTTTAGTATTGCTTTTATTCCTCTGTCATGTTCCCGCAGAGATGAAATGGGATCTGTTTCTTTTTTTTTTCCTTGCTTCCCTTATTCACGGCTCTGTGACCGCCGGTGTGCTGGATAAACGACCAATGCTGCCTGACAGTCACAGACATTCTTCTCTCCTTTCTCTTTTTTTCCTTCCTCTTCTAACTCGCCGCGAGACCTTCAGCTACTTGAAATGAAGCAGGGAAGAAACGATGTACATTCATCCCCGCAGCGCTGCTGTGGCTGAGCAACACGCCTGCATTCTTTTATACCATAAATGTTGCCGACATGGATCTTTGTTAGACGTTTTATACAACAGAATAGAAAAATAATTCAGGGAATTCACTTTCAAGAACATTTTACATGTTGTCAGCGAATACAGCTGCTCTCTCTCCTCCCAGGAAAAATCTCAGGAGCCCTTAAAATTCATTACTCTGTGAGGAATGAAATTCTTTTTCTCTCCACTTCACCTCACTGGTGGGAGCGCTTGAATATAGAGTTTTTTCCTGATCTGTCTGTGTCACCGCTGCTATATTCATGCTCCCTGCAGGATGAATTGTAATGATCATGGTGACCCCTGACCTTAACGTCCAGCACCAGTCATCCCGTCGACAGTTTTATACTATCCAGAGAAATTCAAACCACTACTTGCTGAAATTACATGAAATTTACCCTTCATTTACCCCGTTGATGCTCCCCAGAGGATGAATCATCGCGTGTTCACGGACCTCCTGACCATTGCTTGTAGTGATACTCGTCCGCCAATATTTCCACTTGTGCTGAAGATATTTCATGATCTCTACAACATATTTTCATCCGATTTCCTGAACACATCCCTGCTTCCAGGAGGGCTGATGCTTTTATGTAGCCTTGATGATAAACCACATTTTTTTCTTTGACAAATTCATTTGAAGATTGGTTGGCTTCTTCTCCTTCTGATAACCCCATAAGAGCTTTGCGGCAACAGAAAAATTGCCTCAAAAAAGGTGTGGATAAAATTTGACACAATCACCAGAATAAATGTTAACTTATTTTTTTTCAGCAAAACCACAGACATGTTTAAACTGAAAGTTTATTTTTTTCCATTCATTCAGGTTATATTTTCTAGTTCTTTCTTGACAGAACGCTGTGCCACTAATCCGCTTAGGTTTTGGCACAGAAATCACTTGGTTAGGGTTAAGGGGAAGACAGTGTTTGACTCCAAACTTTGTTTTTTAGTCGCAACTAAAATGGATGGAGGGGTGTCCCTGGGTATCCTTCAAAATATCCAGTGGTGTGACTCAAACTGCAGTCATACATTTGGCAGTCGTGTCTGCTTTACTAATGCCACCAGCCTCCTCTGCTGGATGTGAAAGCTATGAAATAAGCATATAAGAACGTGATATGCCAGGTTTGTTACGCAAAACCTCGACAGAAGTAGCTTGCCAGTATATTGAGGTGTCTGGACTGCAACACATTCTGATCTATGATTTAACTTAGTTTAGATTTAACTATAACCAGTTGCTTCTCCTTTTGTGAGTTAAGGAATGTGGCTGGTGTTGGGTTTACAGGTCCAGGGGTCCTGGACGTCATTATTCAGCTGTGTGTGTGTGTGTGTGTGTGTGTGTGTGTGTGTGTGTGTGTGTGTGTGTGTTAAAGGTTAGCGAGAAGGCCAGCTCACTATAGAGTACTAAAACTGAGCTTGACCCTCATGCCAGATGGTGGGAGATGTCTTAGCATTTAGGTTCCCAGAGAAGGACAGAGAGACCATTTGGTTAATTTTAGGGTACAAGACCTAAGCAGTGACAGCAGCAGAGTTAGGTGATCTACAGATGATGAGCAGGGAGGCAGACCAACTCCTCTTTCAGCCTATTGGATAGATGAATCCTCCATCCACCAAAGTGACCAACTAGAAGAAGCAAGTAGGTGCGGGTAAAGGGACTTTAAAAAGGCCCACACAGACAGAGAAAAGGTGGCGGTTACTTGTAGATTTCCTAAGATCGAAGGCTTGAGAGGATTTCTGGTATAGCAGAGGGCAAAGCATTAGGCAGAACTTGCCATAGATTTGTGAACACCAGGGTGTTGCCACACTGATAGTTATAAAGATTGCTCTATTATGCCACCCAGCCTTGCCTCCGCAGAATTCTTTCATCACCAAACTACACACCAACCTCTGATGAAGACAGCCCAGAAACAACAATATGTCTTTTATTATTGTGTTAGAAGTCGCCTGCTTCTAGTGACCGCGAGCAAAACATCTGTGTCTGACTGACTGTTAATTAAAGGAAAAAGATTTGGTCATTATTGCATAAGTCTCATAGTCCACAAAACATTTCTGGAGCTTCACAGCAAAACAGTGTTGCAGCATTCTCCTAAACAGTAGAAGTAGCTGGGGACTTGTTTTAAAATGAAAGAAACGAAAAAACAACCACAATAACATACAGCTTGTCAGGTATAATCAAATTCAATTCAATGCAATTCAGTTTCCAGTATATGTTCACACATCATATGTCATGGACATTTGAGTGATTGCTCCTCAGTACTGGATGCAGAGACAGACCTACTTCACCATCACGAGATATTTGTTGTGTTCAGTAGTTTTAAACTGAATGTGAAATAAACTTCTACAGCCTCTGACAGACTCTGACATCTTGTTTCATCTTTGATTTCTGGAAGACAAACAGGAGCGACTTTGAATTGAGGCAATTTGCTCAGACACTTGGTGTCCGGTGTCTCATCAGCAGCGGCGGTTCTTCCAGCTGTCGGTCGTATCGTCATGTTGATCACACACACGCTACCAGCAGGTTTAGAAACCTGCCGTTACGTTAATACTGAGAGCAGTGGATGTAAAGCAGGGCGGGTGGAGCTGGGAGTGTTTGTCACGGTGTGCAACAAAACAAATAAGCCTGTTCAGGTGCTGCCCAGCAAAATAAAGACGAGCCACTTAACGGCCACTGAGCTGTTTAATTAGATGCCCCGCTGCTCGTTAATAAGGACACTAACGAGGAGCGCCGCCCACTGCTCGGTAATGAGGAGTGCGCTCGTCATCAGGCAGGCGATGGCTGGACAGAAAGCTGGGGGGGAGGCTGTGATTGGCAGGCCTCAGCAGGGGGCGTGGTCACCAGGCCTCAGCTAATTGCAAAGTTAAGAAGCAGCGGGAGGCTGCAATGTGTTGCTGCACTCTTTCTCTTATCGAACAGGGTGTTATTGATTAGGTGCGCTGTTTATTTGTACAGATGGAGGCGTGGTGCGTCGCTCATACAAAGGTTATCAGGTATTGATGAGGGAGCTGATGGGTTGTGGCCTTTGGCTCGACTGTGCATTAGAGGGGGAGGAGACGTCAACAGCGGCAGCACAGCACGAAACTCCACAGAGCCGTCTGGACCTATGCTGCTAGTTTTATTATTGTACATGTTAACGTCATCAAATAAACTGACCTTATATCTTGACAGTGATGAAGTCAACATGCTTCTACAAACACAGCGCATGACATCATGGGTGCAGCGAGAATGTAAAATGCGGGCGATCTCCCCGAGAAAATGTATGATGGAGTAGACTTCACCTTCAATTCTCTATAGTGCCTTTTAACAGGTTTGACACTTTTATCCAAAAATATTGCTTTAGGTGCATTATATGTAATTATAGGCAGAGAGGAGGAGGAGGAAGTGTCCTCGACATCAGATCAGCTGTCCTCTTCTATGACACATTAGACAGTGCAACCGGGTGTTCTCGATGCCCTCAGTTTGTCAGAACAAACTGTTTTTATGTAGCTTGATCCTCGCTCAAGGGATCAACATACCTAATATGTTACAGATATCCTTGCGCTGTCCTCTCCTGATGTTCTGAAGTCCTTGTCCACATGTATATAGGTAGTGTAATAAAAGGATATCTTTCACCACCATTAAAAAAAAAACAAAAAAAAAAACAAAAAAAACATTTTGTCCACAGAAACTTCATTTAACAAAATAAATCACATGAGAAAGCAAAAATCTTTCCGGTGAATTTAAACAAGCATGCCAGGCCAGTAGATCGCGATGATGTCTATTTAATGTTAGCTGTGTTGGTGACTCCTAATTTGATGTAGCATTGCTAACACATAACTGACACTCATAGCGGCTTTTTACGACTCATTTTTATGTTTGCTGTTGTTATGTCCCAGCCTAGGGTATACCAGTACATAACATAGTGATCTCTCCCTTTTCCCACTCCCAAGAATAACCACCAAAACAAACGTAAATGCAGTCCAAAATAAGGGAATTTATTACCCAAACGAAAATACTTCAGGGTGAGCAATGCCTAAAACAATAAACTAAACAAGCTGGGGTTTAAATCTGTCTTTCCTAACCCACAACAAAAGTCAAAAGAAAATACAGGATATCTTACCTCACTCCCTAACCAAAAACAGGAGAAAAAGGTGCACAAAGAAAAAGGCAACTCACCCCTACTAAAGTGGACTGAAAAAGTAACTTGACAATATTTGCAATATTTACAATATGTACAAAGGAGATCAGAATCTCTGTCGCAACCACAACGAACATGAATTTTACAAATGTCAATCTTCAAGCCAGCGATCTCAGTGAGAGATAGAGAGAGAGAGACGCCAGGTCTCCTGCAGGTTCCACTTTTGAATTGTCCCAGTCCTGTGATTCCAACAGTCAGCAGCCACCAGGATCTCAGCCAATCAGCGGTCTCCACCTGCACTGGTACCTTTTTGGAACACACAGAAAGACAGCAACCCCTCTTGACAGGGAGGGAGAAAGACAGACAAATACACACAAGAATATATACAAATTATGACCCCCAGGGTCATAACAGTGTTAGGTACCGACCTCTGGTGGCTCAAGTATTGTTACAGTGGTAAATGAGAATGTCAGGTGAACACTGTTTGTGTCCAGTGTGAAACCAGATGAGTTAAGTTACAGTAAAGGCCAGCTCATGTCGCTGGTGCTCTGCAACAGTCGTGTTGTTTTGCAAGTCACTGCCAATCAACCTTCAGTCATTTAGGTATGAGGATGTGTGGAATCAGTAGATTGAGTTGTCGTTTCAAGCGCTGGATCACTACACAAACAACAATGGGCAGCATGTGTTAATGGATTCCCCAAAAGGGAACCATATGCAAGACACACAGAGGCACAAAGCTAAAATGCAAATAAGTAATGGATGGCAAATGAAAGTCCCCTAAAAAATAAAAAGGAACTATGAGGACAATCAGAAGCCACAGAGAAGAAACAGGCAAACCAACAAAGAGGAACAGACCAACCCATACTTAATTACAAAGGGCGTGAAAACAGACAAAGACAGGAAGTGGAAAGTAAAATGAGACATTGACGACATAATGTACAAAATAAAACAGGAAACAACAAACCAAAAGCCCACACCATTACATGTACAAAGAATAAATAAAAAAAATCTCAGTGTTCGTGCTCAGACACGGTCTGCATGTGAAGCGATGGCCAGAACACAGAGGGAGATTTCTGTTTGCAATATGTCTGTATACGTGGGGACCTCAAGCCCTCAAAGACTGACCTGATGCTTTTAAGTACAACTCTTTTGTAAGACTCGATCGACCTTGCAATATACATAAACTGCATATTATCTCACCCCACTCTATGATAACTAAGTCTCAAACAGGTGAAAATAAATCCTCCTTTCCCTCAGATGCACATCATTATTTCTCTGTGTTTTGACTGTACAGGATGTTCACATTTTTGAGTCTTGAGTTGATGCACAAATATAATAGAGAAGTGGTTTCATTTGAGTCTAAATGGAGTGAAGCGGCTCTACAGAATAGTGATGGGAACGGCAGTTCTTTTTACTGTACTGAATCTCTAGAATCAGTTCATTAAAATGATTTGTTCAAAAGATTCGTTCACCGAATCGTTCAGTGCTCTCCAACTCCCTGAACTGACAAACAGCCATTCAGTTCATGATTCAGCCCTGAGGTTCACGTTCACTTACTGAGGGACGGTGCGTTCACGGACAATAGTACACAATCATTTGCGGGAGACGCAGCGCTGCTTTGAGTGGTATACATGCACTAACTTTATTTCACGGTGAAAGTGTCCTCTGTGCACAGTAAAATCACGAACACAAACATGATGCTACACTGATGTTAGCAACACAGCGCCAATTTTAGCAGTACGGTTACTGAAGGTGAATCTCTCCTCTCCCACTCCTCTGCCCTGAGTGAGTGAGTGAGTGAGTGACACAGCGCCTCTTTCAGCACAGTAGGAGTGAAGACTCCTACTGTGCAAATCATGAGTGAATCAGTCATTCACGAACGACCTGCTGAGGACGTGAATCACGTTCGCGAACGTGATTCACGTCCTGCTGAGAATCACATTCGTCAGTTCCACTCCCGGCCGGCATGCTCGCTGCTGAGTTCAACTGAACTGAGAAAGGAAGGAATCAGTTCCTGAAGTGATTCCGTTCACTTCGTTCACTCAAAAGATTCGTTCTTTCGAACGACACGTTCGCGACCGACACAACACTACTGCAGAAACGTCACAAAACAAAACACTGACTATTAAACGTTTTACTTAAGTTTAAAAAGTAAAGATACTAAAGTTTTGAGCAGCGCTCAGAAGTTGCGGCATTTGATTTGAAAAATACTTTCACATCATACTAGTGTCCGTACACTTTACAGCTGTATTCTGAGGTATAGAAATGGGTCACAGCAACAGTCTCCCATGTTCACACACAGCCACTGTGGGTACGCTGCCTTGCTAAAAGGCAGCTTGAACCATCGCCCTTCCTGTTGCCGTCCTTCCTGCCGCCGGGCGGCTCCGAGTGGAGCTGGGTCACCTCTAGGAGCGCCGATGCTGCTGTTTCTCCTCCTCATCCGTCTTGCGGCCACCGCGACGGAGGTGATGCGTCTCCTGTGTCGAACAGGTGAGCACAGCCATGCATTACAAGCGCCGAGCCGCCGACCCCGGGGGAGGGAACACACACACACACACACACACACACATATATATATATACACACACTACCATACCAGCTGGCAGCCTGAAAAAAAATAAACAGCAGCTCCTGACAGAAAATAATCCCCTGAACAAGGACGAGCTGTGAGCACGTTTATTTTTATATAATGTACAACATGCTGTGTGTTTGTTCTGCTGCATCAGGTTTAATATCACAGGGAGGCAGCACACACTCATTAGCTGCTGCTGCTGAGCAAATATCTGAGTACATTTACCTAAATACTTACTGTTATTACAGTCTGTCTATTTTTCCTCTGAGACAGATTGTAGTTTTTACAACGTTATTTTTATCTGACGGCTGCAGTCAGTGGACACTTTTACGTTCAAGAAAACCTGCTGAAGTTCAACACTTTAAATGATGTGGTGGTAAAAATCAGATTTACATCTATAATTGCAAGAGATCCAGGTTCAGAGAGAGAACTTTTACTTCTGATGCTTGATTAAGTTTTACTACCGTGGTTTATGGGATATTTTGTTAGCTTAGTCTTCGAGGAACATTAAAAACCAAATACAAGAAAATGCACAAAAGGAGAGACAGAAAGTCAGACTGAATTGCAATGTCATCTTAAATTGATTATTTAGTTTGAAATTGTGTTTATGTAAGCTGTGTTCAGTATTGGTATTTCAAACAATCTGAGACTTTAACAATGCTTCAGAGACCTGGAAACTGTCTTTGAAACCTGAAAATAGCAAATCATTTCGATTTTGAACACGGTCACACTTTGTCATACGAAAGCAGGACTTTAAGTGCATCAGCGCTGATCAACACCTGATCTGATAAAGAGTCCAAGAAACAGGCTCATCGGGTCTTTGATCGCTCGATCAGCAGAAAACAGGTGATGACCTATTTTGATAATTCGACTTATTTATCATGTTTAATTTCAAACCTTATTTGGTTCCAGCTTCTTCAAAAGATAATGTTTCAGGGCTGTGAGGGCTGGCTGGTCTGACTTAATGGATACTTTGACTGGCATTTTCCATTCTCTCTGTAATTCACTAGTGAAAATGATTTGCTGATTAATTGAAAACTCTTCAGTAAATGAGTCTGCAATGATAATAATCCTCAGCTGCAGCCATAAAAAAGGAAACACCCTGACTTTGTGCATGCAGGGGAGGTTGTGATTTCTGGGTTGGAGCATCCACTGAGCTTCAGAGGCTTCGTTTCTCTGTTCTGTACGAGTCAGCATTGGCCTGAATTCCAACAATATCACCCTGAAGGATGTAATACCAGCTGGTGCAGTGAGAGCTATCCCCCCCGTATGATATTGCACATGGAAAAGTCATCGGGCTCAGCCCCCGACAAGCACCTGTATTCGATTTCTCATCTCGACTCGGCGGAGAGCTCTAAGCCTTGTTCTCGCTGGCACTAATCCTCGCTAGAAAACAGCTTTCAGAGGATTAGCATCAAGGGGGGCAGAGCGCCGTTTGTCAGCGGGGGAGCCATGCTTCCCTTCTTCTTCTTCCTCTTCTTCTTCTTCTTCTCCGTTCAAGCCTTTTTCCTCTGTAACTTAACCTCGCGCGCACAGCTCGACTGGACTTGCAAAGTCTTTGACCTTCCGCTTGGTTTCCTCCCCGTCGACCCAGAGTGGCCCCCATTAAAGCTCCCCATTGACATTCAGTTAAAACTCCCCTCAGGTTCTTCCCCCTTCATGCTGCGGCTAGATAACTTAGCCGTGTAATTCCACGTTATCTGGAGGAACTGAACTTGACCTACTGTGGTAAGCTACTGTATCTTATTGTAAAGGGGAAAAAAGCTTGAGGTAAGGAAGTGCAATGCCCTGAGGTGCGCAGGTTAAAAACATTTGGAAAAACTAAAGCCTGATTCCCCCTGCAGGCAGTGCACGGACGGATATCAGACGGAACAGCCGTCGTGGCTGCAAAGAAACACGGAGAATAACACCAGCGCTCAAGGCCTCTTATAGATGCTGAAAGAGGGAAATAATGTAAGACGATGGTGTGCTTTTTTTTAAAGCAACAATTCTGTTTCTGTGAACAAAGAGAGGATTATTCTGCATGGTGATGAGAAGGAGCTGCTGGAGGCCACAGCTCCTGAAGCAAACACAGAGCCGACAACTTTTTTTTTGAGATGGTAAATTTAACTGTCTCCTCCATTTTTTTTCTTCTTTTAATGTCCCCCCCCCCCCACATACACACANNACACACACACACACACACACACACACCACCACCAACATTAAACCTCTGCAAATACTTCATTCTAATCATTGGCTTTGATTCCATTTCTCCCTCCACAAACAGCAGGCTGTTCACTTAAGAGCACTGAGAGAGATGAAAGCCGGTGCATCCGGGCAGGGATCAAAAAAAAAAAGAAGATGCTTTTTCCCCTCAGCTTCCAAATTCCTGCTGGTTGCGACAGAGTTGTAAATACCCAAGATAAAAGACAGCTCTGCCTGCTTGTACTTAACATTCCCATTAGACTACCAACAATGGCTGCCTTTGTGTGCTCTCATGTACGGCTGCAAATGAAAATTCCTTTGCCTCGACTACTTTGCAAAAACACAATTCAATCATAGAATTTTTTTTTGAAAAACAGAAAGAGAGGGAAAATAGAAAAAGCAAACTCGATGATCTGACGAACAAAAGCCTGCGATGTTCTGGGAATTCTCCAAGGTGAGAGCTAAAGGAAGGATTTGGTTCAGTGGAAGATGAATGAATAACTGACAACAAGACTGTCTGTTGTTAGCAAAAGGCTGCGTTTAAGGATCTGCAGGAGGCCTATTACAGAGTCAACATCCCGCTCTGAACTTTGTAATGAGCCGATGCTGATGAGTGAAAATGAAACGCATGATGCTGAACTGATGTGGGCGTCGACCCAACGATGGCAGCCGGAGAAGAAGTGGAGGATAGATTGTAAAGAAGTGTCGTATGTTATCTTTCACTCAACGAAGAGTCAGATGAGAAGTGAAAACGTCCTGGACATATTTAATTGTATTATTATTGACTTTATTTAAAACAGGAAAGGCTGAGAGACTGAGGCTCATGTAAAAGTAGTAACATGTATAAAACAATATTACAATACATTTAAAGCAAAAAGTAGACAAAAGTTTTAAGAGAATACTTTTCAGAGATGAGAAATATCAAACATGTTTGGATGGTGAAAACATCAAATGTCAAAATGTTTGCCTTGGCTCTCGGGTCTGTTACCTGGCAAACATTTCACCTCCTCTCCTAAACAACCAAAAATCATAAAATGGTTCCATACAGCTTGTTTAGTCTTCAGAAGCTCAACAAATGATTTGTGAAGATGGATTATGTAAACCCTCAACATGCTGTCGATGCTAGCACTTTTAGCTTAGCAGGTAGAATGAAGATTTCATCTTAAAAAGGATGTAAGTGACATCTTTTCCACATCAGTTGGGGATCTCGGGGCTTCTGGAGACTTGGATGACAAACTGTAAGGAGACATTTTTCTTGGGCTTGTTACTCCCGCTTTAAAACAAGTCCACATCTATTTCAGCTGTTTAGGATAATCCAGCAATGCTGTTTTGCAGTGAAGCTAAAGAACCGTCATGGGGATTACGGATGCTGTATGTGAACTCATCCTTTAAAGACCAACCACAAGACACTCATCGAGTCCCTGGTTTGGCAGATTCATGTGAGGTTTTTTTGAATCACTCTAGTCTGGTCCTTGTCCCAGATCCTGAACTCACTTGAGGGATTATATATGTCATCTGTCTGGAGTACACTGTTCAGCCTGCTGCCACCCCAGTCCGGCCCAGGGTAAGCGGAAGAAAATGGATGGGTGGAAGGTTCTGATTGGGATGCCAGGATGTGATTCCAGGGTCACAGGTGACCAAACAAAGACGGAGATCATCCAAACTGTCTGTAACATCCATAATAATATAATAATAATGGCACAAACAACTGAATTAATAATGTCCAGGTTAAAATAAAGCGGAACGATCCTTTAAGGTATGGTTATTACATTAAGATTATTCCCTGCTGCTATCCTTTCAGCTCCTGTGTTGATTTTCCAGCTGGGTGCCTGAACACTCGCCAATCCTAAATTTAAGCTTCTTGTGGAGTGTGAGAGTGTCAGTTAAACCCCTCAGACTGTAAAATGAAAATGTAACGGGCCATTCTCACACACCCACAACACAACCTGCACCACACTGAGGTGTGTGAGCGTGAATTCATCTCCTGCATTTAGTTTGGATCGCAACACTAACGGGCCTACAGCGAGTCGAGGACGGGAGGGGAGACAAAGGACAGAAAGAGAACCTTTCCCTGCTTCCTTCACTCCTTTTTAATTTCCTTTACCACTTCCTTTTCCTTTCCTCTGTCACTTCCTCCTTTCCTTTAGTCTCCACTAAACATGCTGTCCTTTTTCCCATCCTACCTTACTGAATTCCCTTGTCTCCTTCTCCCCTACATTCACTTTTCCATTCTTACTTCCTCTTTTCCTTTTCTTCTTTGGCTCCTGATATCCCCTCACCATATTTCTTGTCCTGATCTCCTTTTCCTCCTTCACTAATGCCTCTGCCACTGCCATCTGCTCTCTCCTTCTCTTCCATTTTTGTTCTCCCCTGTAACCTTCATTCCCTTATCTCTCCCTTTGTCTTCCTTTACATCCTCAACTCTGTGTTTTGTTTCCACTGTTTCTTCTTTTTCCTCCACTGGCTCCTCAGTTCTTTATCTTCACCCAGTTCACCATCCATGTCTGTTTCTCCACGCATAGATCATCCTTTAATTGGTCCATTCCCGTTTCCTCTTTTCCTTCACTGGCTACTCACTTCTCCTCTCTTATTCTATCTCCCATCTCCTCCTCCCTACTTTCTCCTTTCCTCTGTCCTTTCCTTCCCTATCCTCACCTTTCCTTCACTAATGCCTCCACTCCATCTCTACCCCGTTGCTTCTGTCTTTCAAGTCCTTGTTTCCTTCCCTGGTTTCTTACCTTCTCCATTATCTTTCTTTACATCCTTTCCCTTTCTTGCTTCTTTTCATTCCTTATCTTCACCTCAACCCACCAACTTTTGCTCTCATCCTCTCCTTCCCTTTCTTCTTATTAGTGGTGCTGTGCTCCGCAGCCCACTATTAACCCCTCTATAGCAAAGCTATAGGGGCCAATATTATTATTGCTTGCGCGTCTTCTTATTATTCATCCTCCGTCCTTTTTTTGGTCGCTAACTCACTCCACACCGTTGAGTGCACACAAACAAATAATATATCAAAACGTGCAGCTTGATCGGACTCGGTATGATATTTCGTAGTTCTCCGGAATATTAGTCGCGAAAAACTGCGAAAAATTTCCCATAACGAATGAATGGGACGAGGTCAAAAAAGTCGCAAATATTTGATGTTTGTCCTGCTCTGGCATACATTCACCTAGAAACACCATTCACACATTAAAATGTAGGCACAGGTCCTGTGTATTTGAGGTGTCTTCAACTCTTTTCCTATGATGTGTAGTTTTTGAACGATGACCCTTTAATGATCGTGAGTGATTTTGGAAAAATTCAGAGTTTTCAATGATTGTGTGTGGCGGAATGTTCGAGCCAGCACAGTGGGTGATGACATCGTCAGAGCAGGGGAGACTCTCAGGCTGTGTCCAAAATCACCTACTCATTCCATACTCCCTCGTCACTACATAGTAAATCCAACATAGTGTACTATGTGAGCTCAAGGCAGAAAGAAAAACAGACTTTCGGACACTACTCCAGCGCCGTTAATGAATTGAAAACTTCCATGCGTTCGTCCACAGCGCAATGCATGATGGTAAATAATGCTTGGTTAGTGACCATCGGTTGTACACTACTTTTCGCCGAAGCATTGTTGGATACATTGAGTGCACTATATACGGTATAATATTCCCCACTAGACATTCGGACAGCGCTACAAAATGGTATAGTCACTATGTAGTGCACTATATAGTGAGTAGTGAGTGATTTCGGACACAGCCTCAGAAATGTTCTCTTTACATGACGCTCCCAGCCACAAATTTCACTCTACAGCAGTGATATTGTCCAAGGTGTAGCCACACTTGCCTTCTCTCTCACAATGTGTCTACTTTATCGGAAGGATTTACGGTTTTTGAATTATCTGCCTCTAACCGACAAGAGTAGCTCTCAACTGCTCCATTCACTCCAACGTAAATCGGGAAGAGGATTTTCGGAGAAAAGCAGAAACTGCCCCTTTTTTTAACTCACTCCAAATACCACATTTTTGAAACTAGGACCACAAAAAATTGATCACTTTGTTCTTTAAGGCCTTGTCGCTTGATGGGGAAAATCTTTT
>CAEMYA010000184.1:1571877-1606390 GCA_903131615.1 Diplodus sargus | reverse complement strand
TACATTTTAGCATGGAGCACTTCCAGATGCCAAACAAGATACATTTGAGGAAACTACAGGGAATTGATAAAAAAAAACAAAAAAAACAAAACAAAAGATGGTTTGAAGAAGTGGAGAACCACAAACATACACAACCAGAAAGAAATCAATTCATCCCTGCAGGCTGCAGAGTTCAATGCAGTCATATTATAAAAGTGTTGGATGGAACAAACAGTAAACTGAGGATTTCTCTATTATTAGACTCAATTCACACCTGAGATTAACTTGCTGGATAAAGAACAGATGCAGGTGTAATGCAAGCAAATGGCAGTCTTTGACTGAGACTGTCATGTGACACTTAATTGCCTTACATCAAAATCTCACCCTCATTGTGATCAGAGCTAAATATGCACACTGGTGTTGGGGAGCTGGCCTCCTTGTCTCAGATTTCTGACTGCCTAACTGACATCAGCCTGAGGAATATAAGTTACATTGGTAAGAGAAAGCAAATGCTCCCGTCTTGCCAACGCAAGTCACGTAAGTATCTGCAAGACGCATGTGATGCGTGAGGCTCTTTTGAGGAGCAGTTTATGCTCAGACAGAAAAGACACACTCCAGCTGTGCGTTTCCTCGTAAACCAACACTTTCAAGCTGATTATTGGACTTACATGGTTTTCGCTGGACATGATTTAAACTGGATGTTGTATCATTGTGGCTGGTGGCCCTGACAGCATAAGTGGCTGTAATTTCCCTGGAGGTGTTAGACCTGCGTCCTCGGACTCACCGTCATCAGGAAACTAACTCCCATCATCACTCGGAGGATTAAACAGCTGAACCACCTTCAATAATTCTTATTTAATCCACGTTCTCAGTGTATATGAGGAGGTGGATGAAAGGGAAATATCTCCGTGTTTTCTTCTGGTGCTTTGACCCGTTTCATTTACATGCACAGAAATATTAATAACACAACAGGGATATGAAAAGATTTTTTATGCCAGCAAATTGATCAGGATGAAGGGAGGCAGCTGCTGTTTGTGAATCAGAAAATAAAATTTCAGTGTAATGAGTAATAACCGCACGTATCAAAAGGTCGGAAAAACATTCAGAGTGTTTTAACAGCAGAAAATATCTACCACCGAGACATTCAGTGTTGGACTGATGCACTGCAAAAACATGTCAGCGTCTCATTTAACTCTCTTATTCACAAACATGCAGAGGCCTGAATGATTGAATAACCATTTGTTTTCGAATATACAGTGACCATTTCAGAGGAGCTGGTGGAGCATATTAATCTATCTTTAAGCATCTGTGTCTTCATATAAAAGAAGAATCATGTAGATATGTTAATCAATATCAAGCAGAGGAAAATCAAGCAAATGTTAAATCGTGTTGATCTGCACGGAAAGGTTGATGTAGATACAAGCTAACTGAGAACATCTGAACCACAGAGGAATATATTAAAGTTTTGGTTTGGTGCCCATGACATCTGGCAAATCTAAAGTAATTTGCGTTCGACTCAAAAATGACACATCACCACCAGGTAAATCTCTACATTTTGCTGGAGACTCGAGTCTTAAATTTCCTGTATTAGCCACCAGAAACAAAGACCGAGTAGCAAAGACTAAGGGCAAATCTGCAGGATCGGGCCAAAGAAGTGATGGTGGGGGTGCAGGACAGTCCGTAGTGGATTAAGCCTAGGTTCCTCACAGATTGTACCGTGACATCCTTGACAGTGACTGACATGTCCATGTGAGGGCAGACTTTCCCTGGGATAAAGAGGAGTTCGGTTTTACAAAGGTTGAGTTTGAAGTGATATGCAGCTGTCCAAGCGGAGATGTCTGCCAAACATTCCGAGATGCAACGTGGGCGCGGGAGGAGGATGGGAGAAAAGAAAGGAACAGTTGGGTGATGTCTGCATAACAGTGGTAATAGAATCCGTGTGATGTGATTTGATCCTTGTGATCAAGCGTATAGTGAAAACAGAAGTGGTCCTAATACTGAGCCTTGCGGGACACCAGTTTCCAGAAAGCAGGGTTTGGACAAGGAGCTGTTCCATGTTGCCTGAAAGGTGCGATTTGTCAGGTATGATTTGAACCAGAGTCAGCAATGCCAATGCAATGCTCTACCTACTGCTCTAGTGTCAGTTATGGACTATGGACAGTGATGGAAGAATGTCACTGACTTACAGTATGTAACATAACAACAAACCAATCTTGACTCTGTCACACTCAAGTGTATGACCCATCGAATCTACCCCAACTCATTATTTATTGCACTTTATACTACTGCACTTCAAGGGTACAACCCAATAACCAGAATACATGTTAGCTAAGTGTTAGCTAACTACGTTACTGTAAAACCACAAATAGGTTCAGACTGAACATTTTTTTATGCTGCAAGTGTGAATACAATCCAAATTATTTTTGAAACCAGTGGAGTCTCCCCCTGCTGCTGCATTAGAAACAATGCAAGTGTTTTGGTTTTCACTTTCAGACCCAGATGCTCAGTCAGTTGTTTAAATCAATTTTATTTTGACAAAGGGTCACATATTGTATCCACACTCCTGCTCCATGTAAGTCAGTCTTGTTCATGTCCCATTCGTCGTCTCATCTTGCAGTGAAGCAGGGTGTCAGCTTCTTGCTTGTGGTGAATATGTGTTGCAGTGTAACATGTTAACAGACTTCAGAGGGGAATAAGTGTTTTGAATTAAGCAGCTGCAGGAGTGAGTGTGTGTGTCAGGAGGTCAAATGATGATGGTTTTCAATGTTTTTTCAGATCTATAAAGGCAGCTGTGGCAGGTGTTATGAGGCAGGAGCCTGAGGGGCCGAGTGAAACCATCTCACACACTGAATGTTTAATCCTTACATCGACTTGAATTAGTCGAGTAGAAAAACACGTTATTGACGTTTTCTTGATCGGCTGGATGGTATCTGCCGATGAAGCACTTTAGACCTTCCCCCTGCAAGGTTTCCACCTACAGCACCACCATAACAGAGAGAGGCTGTAACCTGTTTAATATCCTGAACATCTGCAAACATCTGAGTCAGTCTGAATGGTTTGTCTTTGTGTTTGTGAATCTGAAACCATTTCATCTGACATGTCATAGTGGATCCTCTCAAACATTTACTTTTAACACTGAATGCTGACCTTTGACCGTTTCTGCAAGAGCTCCATGGGGTCACAATTAGCACTTGTACATAGGAAAGGCAGATAGTTTGCGTGTGACTGGCTAGCACTACACTAAGTGTTTACCTGCTAGCTTGCAGGCTACTTGCCACAGCCCTGCGTCATATGGATCAATAAAAAGAAATAAATGCATAAAATAAATTAATTCTAAATGTATCACCACTGTCTTATAGGGAAAACAAAACAACACATATCTGAATCACAGATTTCAAATGAATTGTTTAATACAAATCTACAACTTATCTTGATAAAGAGCATCTTTCCTCGATGCCCATGTTTTCTCCAGGTGAGTGGCTAACCTAAACAGCCAGCTTCATCAGCTTTAAAGACACTATTGTTTTTTTAATTTCACCGGACACGATTCTGCGCAGCTGCCCATAAAAAAGGGCAGTGGAAAACAAAGTGGGACTCATTTTCTATACATTTTCTAAACATTTCATCCAGTTTTAAATGATACGTGGTTTAATTCAAGATCTGACCTGAGCACATCAAGCTGTTTAGTTGAATAATATAAAACATACAACAATAATTATTCAGTGTGCAATTTAATGGTTCGACTGGACTCTCAAGTTAATAAAAACCTTTAGAAACAAGCTGGATGTTTTTTTTTAAAGAGCAGTGTCATTGACAGTGGTGGAAGAGGTACTCTGGCCAATGGCCAATTTCAAAGTGACATATATAATTGAATTGTAATTATTGATACATTAGATGGAATGATAAAAGCATAAAGGGGTTCAGTATCTACACAAGGACACTTCATCATGTCGGGGACCATACCACCAACCCTCTGATTAGTGGACAACCTGCCACACCTCCTGAGCCACCACTTCAATGTTCCAGCAGGTCAAGGTGTATATATTACTATATATTACTGATAGATGCATGAGGCAATCATGTCAGTCAGAGCCGCTCTACTGTTCTTGCTCCCTGGGCAGTACTGACCACATTTACCATGAACACTGTCGTGATGCTACGTAAGACGCCCATTGGCCTCGCGCAGGCAGTGCAACCAACCAGCGCGAGAAACCATGGAAACAGAAACACAAAGAAGAAGAAGAAGAAGAAGAAGAAAAAGAATGAATGAACGGAGCAGAAACAATCAAAAGAAGGGAGGGAGCTAGCTAAAGTAAATTAAAAAGTAGCCTAAACTTAAACTAATTGCGGCGGTGGTTGGTTTGACAGACGTCTGGGGACGAGAAGTAGGGCCCTATGATTTCTGCGATCATGGAATCGTGGACGGAAACGCGGAATTGGCCAATCAAAACAGAATCTACTTTTTAACGCGAAATATCGCAGAATTTGACGTAATTTCACTGAAATGCTGTTTGCATGTGAAAGAGGAACGTATGTCTGGGGAAAACTGCACGAAGGGAAGCAAATCTGGGTGGCACAACAAGTCGCGTCCGCCCCCCTCCCCACAGATTGAGCTCCCCCGTCAAAACATTGTAAGCATGGCGAAGCGGCTGCCCATGGCTCCCTCTTCGTCGGCGAAAAAAAATGAGAAACTCAACATTAACCCCTTAGTACAGAGCTGAGCAGCTCCCGAACGACTTTTATGTGTCAGGTGAACTGTTGTTTTGCAAAGAAGCAGACCTGAGTAATCATAATTAGAGGTGTAATGCGTGAGAGCTAGCCACCTGTCTGATTCATATTATCGCCAATAATACCAGAGTGACTGCTAACTGCTGCTAACAGTAGCTGCTGTTTGCTAGTTAGTTAGCCACAGCCTTCTGAGCTGACTCTGCCTGGGAGCCGAGATGACAGCGGGAGGGCTGGTGTTTTCACTGCTAGCTGGTTAGTATGCTAAGTTGACATAATATTACGAGTATAATTTCTCATTTTGTTGGTCATCTTTGCTAATTCTTTTAATATTTTCAACTTAAATTTCAGAACAATTTTGGTATGCAAACGTCCTGGATTTGCCTGAGGGCTGACATGTTTTTATTCAATGAAACCCAAATGAAACCCATAAAAACACAAAATATACTACTGTATAAAGACATGATAAAGTCAAAATGTTTTTGATTCACTTTACTGTACTGTACGGTACAGTATTGAGGAAATATTCCGAAAAAACAAAACGGAATTTGGGAAAAAATAAAACAGATTTTAAAGGGCCCTAGAGAAGAGGAAGGAGGCAAGGGATGAGATTGAGAATATCAACAACAATGCGTGAATGGCTTGTGTTTGATCACCGGCAAGAATTTGGCTAGTGGAAATTCTGATTGGCTAAAAAGTTAATTTAGAACCCTGCCCCCTGCCCCCCCAATATACAGTAGAAAATGTTAATTATGCACTCTTTTATAAACCCTGTCAACAGATCTGTCTCGTTATTTCTTATTTATTCTCAATTTCTTTCGGTTTTTAAGGAAAACATAAGTGTGTGAACCCCCCCTCCCAATTGTAAACTTGGTTGTGCCCATCCTAAGGTTTGCCCACCCTCGCGGTTTAACAGCATACTGAATTGGAGTGCACCTCAGTACACTGAGTAGCTCCCCCATACATGAAAACCCATTGGTCAAGTTAGAGTGATTGACAGCCATCAAGCCAATCACAGCCGTTTGACCAAACCCACTAGTCCCGGCCGCCTGGGAAGTAAACAATTACACTAGCAAGAAGCTGCAGTCACTTGCTGGCAGGCAGCGAACAGAGTGGAGGTATGAAACGGTTGTTTAACTCGTTAATAATGTAGAATTTTGTATGTAAATAACTTTGTCTTGCTTTGTGGCATGTTTGCTAATATTAAGCAAGCCAGGTGGCAAACTATTAGGCCAAGCCAGGTAAAGTTAATGGTAACTGAAATGGTTTTCTAGAAACATCCGCTGATTTTGATATCATTCAACATGATCATGAATGCCAAAAAGGAAGAGGCAGCAGAAGATTGACTTATTTTCAAGTCAAGTTGTCATGTAAGTGGAGTTATGTGACAGGAGTATATTCATATTCTTGCATTAATGCCATGTAGGTATTTATTTACGTAATTTAAAGCTATCTGTTGGCGCTTAAAACCTTCTTTAGAATGAAGAAAATCTCCAACATCACATCCTCATCCCTGTTACTGCTCTCATTTGTTATACATACAGCTCCTCCAGGTAATGTCCAGATAAGTTCAGAATAGCAGTGCATGTGTGGAAGGGGCTACACTACTGTACATTGTACACTGTTATGTATGCACTTACTGTATGGCTAAAGCAAATAAACTAGTATCACAAGCAGAAAAATCAATGTTTTCATTAATTAATTAATTTCATTTCATTAATTAAAATGATCATCAAGGTCAGCCATTGTTCTTCTGGTAAAATAATGGTATCTGGTCACAGTGTCGGCAACACAGAGACACAAGGTGACAGTAGTGGCCAGACAGGGACATGCTCTGGGGATACAGATGATCAGGTGAGAAATTTAAATGCGAACTTAAACAGCTTGATAACATTAGTTTTAACCTAGGCCTACATGTCAGCAGTTAATAAAACTAGTAACACTGGGCCTGATACTGGCATATAGGTGAGATATAGAGCAAAACCTTTGAGATAAAAACATTGATTTTCACTTAATGGTAATTTAAAGCTTTTAAAGCTTTATCTTGATTCTGTAGGAATCCGTGCAATTTCACAGAATATTCCTTTACATGTGAATTCAAATGGTCAATGTTGTCCTCAAAACTTCTAAATGTGCGAATTTTCATATATAGAATATCATAGAATTGTGGAAAATGTACTTTAAAAAAAAAAAATCAGGGAAAGGGCTCTCATTTGGACCCCCCCAATATATGAAAAGCCATCTTTTATTGTGTTTGCCAAAGTGTTATTTCTTCATCAAATTCATCGAAAAAGGAATGTTTGATGATTTAATTTACCAACAATTCCACTTTAGCGTTAGAAATTTCATTTCGCAAGGAACGTCATTTATTTATCATCATACAACACAGGGTGGCAAAACGAAGCAGAAACAAGATGGCGATGATGGTGTGGTCTGCATCTTCATGTCTAAAGATCCACATCTGGGAAACACTGTCGACCTGTCCTCATCCTGCTGTAGTCCTACAGCTTTATCCCAGATGTTGTGGTGGAGACAGGTCTCTGTTGGCACAACAGTCTCAGATTTCACGTTGTTTGGCATGCCTGAGTCCCATTTTGACATTAACCATGAGCAGCCTTAAACCAAGCTGGAGTAGCATGGCTGTTATTCTGACTCTCTTCCTCCCTGGGGCGGTTCGGTCCACACGGTCAGGTTGGATGGTTGAAGATACAGTGGGTCGTCATTATTTCAAAGTCTGCTGCTCTTATTACAAAGTTATTCTCCAGTGATGATCCCAGTATTTTTGCCATGGGCAAAAATAGCTGCAGTAAATCAGAAAAAATGACGTTAAAAAAACAAAAATGCAGCATCATTTGGAGGAGCTGCCAAGAAAATGACAGCTTGAGTTTACCTCAAACTAGCAGTTAGTCTGAGATGATGCTGTTGGGTCAACAAAAGCAACACAGTACAAGTAAGCACAGCAGGACAGCAGGTCAGACCGCATATTGAACTATATCCCTGAACATGTGACTGATTTCATATTTCATCCTCACAATGCAAATCAGCTGTTCTCTACCCCCATGTGTTAATGTTAGCGTGGTGTCTCAGTGTTTCAGTGTAAAACATCCAAACCAGATCTCATTAGCATACTAACAGCATTATGTTTTGGTATGATGATGACCCTTCAGGGAATTTTCACATCACCCTGCTCTTTGTATCTGTGTTTAATTTCGACCGTCTGAGCATCATTCAAATAAAGACATGCATGTTTTTTCAGAAATACTCTTAATAAATTGGCAAAAAACCCCTACAGATTGACATTGATGGATTAGTTATCTAAGTTATAGTGAGATCATAGTTATAGAAAAGCACTGAGGCCAATGAATGCTGGAAGGAAAGAAAACCAATCTATAAACTGGAGGTTTAATTTGGCGATCTGCAGTGCAGTCTGATTACTTCAGTAACGGCTTCATAACTTGATCCACCTCCAGATTTCTGATCCCCCTCCCTCCGTCAGTGTCAATATTGTCAGAGATTTTCAAAGAGCATCTGAACAGAAACATGTACAAGTGTTGACTGAATAACAGAGGTTTATGTCTCCTCCTCCAGAGAGTGTTTTGTAAAGAGAAAGACGAGAAGGAGCTGAGGATGTCACACCAGAATAATCTAATCCTTTAAGCATGGGAGGAATATTGTTGCACGATGAAGAAAAAGACATAAAAACAGCTGAGATATATCTTTTTTTTTCTGCTGAATGATGACAACCGCCAGCACAACAACATTGCCTCAGGCCACAACAATCAGTGAAACAAAAAAAAGGAGAAACACTCTGTAAATGAAAGACAGATGAGACTGAGAGGAAGTGAGAGCGGCAATGAAATAGAAACAGAGCGACAAATAGGCAGAGAGAGATAACAGGGGGAAAAATTAACAGGAGAGTGATGTAAAGTGAAGTCTGGAGGCCGACACCTGTCACTGCCATTTAAACCTTTTTACCAAACCTTATCAGGATGAGTCAGGAAATGAGACATCCAGTGATTCCCCACTCCGTCCCTGTCAGACCGCCATGACCAGGACGCCATCAAGGCGACAGCGACGGCCAGCCATGAATAAAACATCAGAGCCACTGCTATTGAAAAATGGAAGAGCTGTGAGTTGGTGGAAATGTTCCAGGTGTGGTTAAGTGTCATTCAGGTGACAAACAGGAAGCTTTTTAAGGAACTTTGTTTGCTTTGGAAATGTTTGAGGGGACAGGAGGAGTTTATTTGGTTTATGGATGGTCCTGTGTGAATCCATGAGATCTTAATGTCAAAAGAAATGTTCTGATTTAAAAACAATATTCACAATAAGTCTCCAAACTCTTTCTCATCACTCCACATGAATTAAAGGTTAATTACAAAATACTTTGAGTAGCTGTTTGTGCATCATTTGAAGTTTTTGTATCTTGTATGGAAAAAAAAAAGTTTTCCATATTTAGTTCAAATTGAAAAATAAGAACATTCTAGTTTGATAAGGATAATGAACAGTCTTATCCCAGTGATGTACTGCAATAAATAAAATAGACAAGTGTTTGTTGACGTACTGCAGAAAACATGAACAGGTACATTACTTTTAAGAACTTTAATCTTGAAATGCTCGACAGTTCATCTTTTAATGCATTTAGTGAAGTTAAAGAAATAGTTCTTGAGAATTTTGGATTAACATGTCTTGAAACAACTTTGTTGTGGTCGTGAGAAGTAATGTAACATTACTTAATGTGTGGACATTTCTGACTAAGTGTGGTCAGATATATCTCCATCAGCAGCGCTGGTTGTTCAGTGGTGCGTATTTATAATGTTTTTTACTGCTACTGGATCATTTGTGTTTATTTGCATTAATCACACAGTGTATATATGTTGCCTGTTTATCCATATGTCCATCCCATTCCTGTTACCTGCAATATCTCAAGAACACTGGGCCACTCTACCCGAGCCTGAATAACTCCAAAACTCCTGTCCTAGCAGTGTTAAACACGTCTGCCAGTCCCAGAGTAGCTAACTGAGCTAACTAGCTAAGCATCAAGTAAAGCTATCTGTCTATTAGGAAACAAATATTAAATGTCATTGTTCAATTAAATCTAATACGATCTAGTTTCACCAAAATCAGTGAATAACTTTTTGAATTGTGTCGTACAGTAATCACTGAGGCCGGTCTTAAAGAGACAAGACACAGAATGAACTGAGGGGCTGCACACATGACCAGTATAGGATACAATTTATTGTTTAGTGGAGAATTCCAAGAATAAAAATATAGAGCTGAAGTTAAACCTAATAGGTTTCCTTTAAACCTGAGTGGACTTTAACTTCAGTGAGATTAATTTGGGGGGTGATTTTCATCATTCAGTGCACATATAGAAGTAAAAACCTTGGAAAAGTCAAAAATCAGTGTAGACTGAGGCACACACACACTCACACACACACACAGAGCGGTCTCAGTGCACATCAGATGAAGGCTGCGACAGTTTTTGACAATTCTAACAAAAATTATTCATTTATCTGCTTCACATCTCGCTGATGCAACCTGGAGAAAGACGAGTTCAAAGGATGTTGTCACGACACAAAAAAAAACTGTGAGGAATTATTCAGCGGCGTTGGAGGACGTCACACTTAGAAAAACTCATCTATTGCCGCTGCAGTCTGCAGGCTCTGATGACTTTCATTAAGACGACAAACAAAGCAGGTTTATTCCACGTTCTGTCTCTCTCGTCTGCATCATTTATCACATTCAGCTGCTTCAAACGTGGAACGGGAATGTCGAGGAATTCATCTCAGACAATTCATCAGATAACGAGCGATCCACAGCAGCATCCCAGCGAGCAGAAACACAGTTAATGTGAACATAAAGTGTTTTCAGATTAGCATGAATTTAACCTGTATAGTGACAAGAAAACTGTATACTTGGTAGCACAACCTGTTAAACCAGTGCTTAAATCAGGACAATTTATGCTAATTATGCTTCTCTCTGGGACGAGGAATATATTGTACTTTTTACTCCATTCGTTTAACCACCAGCTGGAGTTATTTCACAAAATTAATATTCATGTATACAAAACAAATGAAGACTTTGAAAAGTATAATTTGTTCTAGATTAAATTACTAAACTTTATATACAACTGACAACACTCAAACGTAAATATAAATCTGGACATAAAGAGGCTTATTCCTCTCAAATTCTGAGCATAAGTTCAAATCTGTATTCGTGAGCACTTCTTCTTCACCAAGATAATTAAAAGCACACCTGTGCACTAATCATGCTGTTTAATCAACATCTTGACACACCACACCTGTCAGGGATTATTTTGGCAAAGGACAGGTGCTCACTAACACAGATTTTAACAGATTTGTGATTAAAATATGAGGACTAAGTAGGTCTTAGATCCTTTTTTTTTTTTTTTTTTTTTTTTTTTTTTTTTTTTTTTTTTTTTTTTTTAAGGTTTGGACTTGAGCATGGATACCCGACTTGATCCCTCAGCTCAGCTATGGACAAGCAAGGAAGTACAGAATCGTTCTGCCCCCGTCTAATTGCATTGATGTACCTGGCGGGTCGCAAATCTTTGTTTGGAATGGGCTTGAGCCTACACAACACTCAGATACTATATAATAGTATGCTCAGATCAGTATGTATATAAAACTACACTGTAAAACCATATTTATGACAAGAAAAAGTCCTGTACTGGAAAGTTACTGAGGTGAAAGTATGTGTTTATAATCAGAGAATGTAGTGAATGTGCTGTGGGGGGATTGGGCCTGCACACTGACAGCTCGTTAACAGAGAAGGAGATCTGCTGACCCCCCGGTAAGCCATGAAATATCTCATAACAAACTGGAATTCACAGCATCAGATGTTATCGTTGTCCTTGACCATGTTCCACATTTATCCAAGTAAAAAATTAACTAAATCCCCAATTTATAAATAAACCTGTAATTAATCAGTTAATCTCCTTTGAAATCAAGATTTGTTGAGCTTCATGCTTCATTCTTGACTTTAAAACCAGCAGTTAGAAAAGTTCATTTCTTTAATTAAAATCTATTTTGCATGACTGACCTGAGAACATAAGAGGACAAACAACAAGGTGTCACACACAACACAAACACAAACACACACACACACACAAACACACACTAAATGTAAGAGTAAAGAGTAGAATTTAACCACCCGGAGTGTTTAATTATTATATTAGTACTTCACTCTGGTACATGTGCAGGTCTTTTCTTGTGTCTATGGAGAACCAGCACATGGTTTTCATGAATTTCAATGGGTTGAGTCCTGTCATGTCACACAAGACCCAAATGTTTGAAGAGCTCTTACAGATCAGGGCCGACCTGAATCTTTGTGGAGAAACTCCCTCTTTACACAATGTCATCTGAAACAGATGAATATGTTATTGCTTATGAGATTACAGCTGGAATAGTGGCCGTCAATCTGTGTAAATGGACACATAGCATTTATTTCTGAGAACACAAAGGATGTGCAGTGTAGCTATCACACTCGTGTCAATGCATAATTATAAGCGGGTATCACCACTCTGAAAGGAAATAAGCATCATGTAAAGTCCATAACAATATAATAAGATGCATTTATCAAGTGACTCAATTCAACCCACACATGATGTGGAGGAATTATGTTAATGAGTGGCTTCCAACTGTTTATATAAGTCAACTGACGGCACCCAGCACTTCCATGCGTATCTGATAACAGACAGCAGAAAGAGACAGACAGACATAAATAAAGGGATAAAGACATAAAGGCATTGGGGTGTATTTGAGCTGAAGTGTTCCTACGACACCACAAAACTGTCACTTTGGGCTCGTACACATGGACCATGCAAGTACGCAAATAATGAGCTGGGACAAACAGATGGAGGTCATGCAGCTAGCGCTCTTGCTGCATCATGATTTCCAGGTAAAATATTCCATAATGCAACGAAGAAGGAAATCAATCTTGTACCTGTTAGAGAACATACAGAGGGTGGACCCAAAATGCAGATCTCAGAGAAGATGTTTAATCAAAAAAGGTTCGGTACACGGGCAAGCAGTCCAGACAGGCAAACAATTCCAAAAATGGTCAGGCAGAAGCAGAGTCGGAGAAAGCGGGCAAAGTCAGGAAACCGGAAAATACACAAGGAGCTCAAGGAAAATAACCGCTGGAACACTAGACAATCTAAGACAAACTGGCACAGAAGGCAGGGGAGACAGACTACTTAAACACACAGGGAGGTGAGACAATGAGACACAGGTGAAACACATCAGGGCGGGGCAGGTAATCACACAGGTGACGGACCTAAAACAGAGACAACACAGTGAGGGACAAAATAGAGTACAGACAAAATAAGAGGGGAACATTTAGCTGGGGCGATGTGAAAGTACCAATCTGGTTCCAGGGCGTTTGCGGTGGAGCTTTTGAGTCCTATGGGTTGCTGGTGGAGCCTCCATGGATCAAACTCAACCCAATCGGCAGAATAAATGTCAGCTACGTTTCTGCAAAACCACGGACGAGTTCAAGCTGCATGTTTATTTGTGTTATAATTTTACTAATGTTTAGGATGAATTTTATTTTTCTCTCTTGTCACAACGCAGTGCTTGCGCTCTGGTTAAACTTTAGAAAACATCATGGTTTTGATTCAAATGCCTGTGTTTGGTACAGTCCAACTTCCTGTGAAAACGAGCCACCTTTGGTTGCCACAAAAACAGCTGGAAACATTTGCAGGTGGTCTTAGAAATGTCCAGTGGTGTGACTCAAACTGCAGTGCTGGCTGTATAACTTGTATACTATATGTTTATAAGTTGTGTCCTCTCTGACACACTGTCAATACTGCATTTACAAAGGATCTAAAAATAATATAAAAAAATAAAAAAATGTATGCGTTGATGACCAGACGACAGCACATCCTTTCATGACAGAATCATCTGAAAAATAAAAGCGGATTCAGACACACTTTGTACAAAATGAATCCGTCAATCAAACTAACAAACAGTCGGATTGTTTTGTGGGATGTTTATTTGTTATTTCCACTTCTGTTGCCAGTATTCGTTGTTCTCACAACATCTTGCAACGCCGCTGCTGCTTTTCTTGTTTGTCAGAGATTCATCATCTTCTGAATGAAACAATCTCAGTGGGAGAAAAGTTTTGGTTTGGAGGCCGAGGTGTGCATGGAGGAGGTATGAAGCCACATCAGTATTAGCAGGACGAGCCGCTGCTCTAAATTATTTCTGCCTCGAACACAAGCAGCTGCTGTGTTTGCACTTCTTCCTCATTTAAGAGAGTTTTATAGAAGCACATTTTCTTGGTCACAAGAGAACGAAGAGCTGTGCATGTCGTTTGAAACTGCTCATAATCTGCCCTCAGAGGCATTTCCACAACAAATTAGACTGCCACGTTTCATGTTTTAATTACAGTTTGCCCTTCAGATCAGGACTCAGTTTAGCAGTCCTGCTGGATTTCACACTGCCCAATAATAATTCCTCTCACTTTCTGTCATGCACACATATTTTTATCCCTGCTGGCAGCAGGGATGTGGGTCTTTCTGTCAGTCCAGCAGGTTTGTCCAGAGTGAGACATTTCAACAACGACAGGTTGCAGTTTCATCACATTTACTCTGGAATTTCATGATCCCCAGAGGGTGAATTTCAAAAGGTTTTCCTGACTTTTTACAACACCATCAGTACATTTTCTAGATGATGCACACTTGAGTTCTGCACAAAAAGTGGATTAATCCCTCCTGAAAATAATGCCCAACAGATGCACTATTTCATCCTAAAGTGTATCCAGCTGTTTTATGAACATATGATGCCTTTTTCAAATAAAACTACCGTTTTTGGTGTTGAGGGGAATACCTTAAAGAAAGAGTCCAAAACTCTGTCATCATTTCCTCCATGCTGAGGGAAAGTCAGGTGAAGTTTCATAGTCAACAAAACATGTGTGGACCTTCACAGCAAAACAGCTTTGCAGCATTCTGCTAAACAACTGAAGTAGCTGGATACCAAAAACCAAAACAAAACAAAATATACAATGGCTCCATACAGCTCATCCAGTGAAATCCAAGTTTCCAGAAGCTTTTCTTGGAAAAACAAAAAACAAAGAGAAAGACCTTTAAAGAAAAATGAAAATGTCGTCTTCTTTGTTGAATGCAGCGTGCAGTACAGTTTTCTATTATATTGTACATCTTTTCCTAAAGGTGTCTTATTTGTATTGCTAATTTATTTGGCATCGATATCAGCATGTATTACTTTTAGACTTTCTATTGTGAGAATATTGTGTTTTTGTAATTTTTGAGAAACCGCTGGAACAAAAATTTCTTTCGGGTGTACAAAACTTAAACATCTCATCTCCTAACAATTGATTTGTTATTTTGGAGAAGCCAAGCTGATCCTAACTGAGATATACTTTCTTTTTACATTGGGTGAAATTGCACAACATCTATTGGCATCTAAACAATGTAATGACAAATTATAGCAGTGGAAAGTGTTGTGTGATCGAGTAAAATGAAGATTTAATGACTGTCTTTGTGAAATTTTGAAACATGTTTTTCTTTTTATTTTGGATATCAAACACTGCAATTATGACTTGTTAAGGAGCAATGAAAGAGATTTGGGAAAAATCAGAGACAGAAATGACATTATTTGTTATGACATGGATGGACAAAAAAGTGTTTTGTAGCGCAGGTGAAGACTCTGGGCACAGACTACAGCTACGAAGGTGAGTCATCTCATTGTTGTCCAGCGTTTCAAGTCCTTTTGTAGGAAAAGATGCTGAATTAGTTAAAGCAGGAAACAAAACGAACGCCCTCGCCCCGCAGGCTGCCAGAACATTCCTCCGCTTTAGCCTTCGCTTGTTGAGACTCTCAATCAGTTCTGGCACGGAGACGTTGCACATATTGGAGTAGGCTGATTGGCTTTCACGTCTTGGCGATGGAAGAGAAAAAGAAGGGAATGGTTAGTGATTAAATTCACTGGCAGCCAGGCTCACACAACAAAACACAACACACACGCACACACACACGCTCGTCTGTATTTACATTGTTGGACGGTAATCCTGTTAATGAAAAATGTGCTGGTTTTCACAGCCACTGGCATGGAGAGAGCCAACCCTCTCCTGTGGGAAGGGAGGTGGGATGAGTGAGCGTCCGCCAGAATAAAAGAAACATTAATAAGAAAAGAATGTCGCAATCAACTGAAATGATGTCCTGGACGCAGAGCGGAGAACAGCGCGGCACCTGAGTGATGAACCTGTTGTATGGGCAGGTGGAGTTCTGATGTCATGAGACCATGCTCAGATCTGAGAGTGTGTGTGTGTGTGTGTGTGTGTGTGTGTTTGTGAGTGTGTGTGTGTGTGTGTGTGTGTGTGTGTGTGTCTGTGTGTGTTGTCCTGCAGGAATACACTGATCCAACTGTGGAAGAGGCTAAAAACACACACATGAAAACAAGGAACAGGTCTTAACGAGCTGTTGTCTCGTTAGAATCTCGTTAGAGGGAAGCTCAGTGAGTCAGGGTTTATTAAAAGTTTAGAGTATATCTTACATGTGTTTCCATATTTGCCAAATTTAGAGCAAATTAACTTTGGGAAGTTACTGGAAGTTCAGTTGTCGTGACAGAATGCAGAGAGACATTTTATTTTATTCTTATTTATGAAAAACTCTGATCTACCTCATTTAAAAAAGTAAAATGGTAATATGCAGAAACACAGAACACCTGCTGGATGACATAGAAGACATCAAAAATAATATAGATGTTACTGAGATAGTGGTGCAAAAAAGTAATTGAACACAAGAACCCCGCTACTTCTATAAATACATGTTATAAAATAGCCGTATCTTTAAGGAGTGACAATATAGAGATGGTAACTGGATCAATCATCACAATCATTTTGACAGATGTAATGATGGTGATGTGTTTCACAGTGTTGAAATGATCATTAAAGTCCCGGTGATGTGATTTGTTGGGGTCTCTTCAAATGGACTTGAAATGGTAAATGGACTTGCATTTCTATAGCGTGTCTTTCATGTGACCAGGCAGTTATAACGTTAGTTTGTTTTCTGTATGTTCTGAAGTGGTTGAATTGGTTTAGAGAAGTAATGTTACTCATGCTTCAGAAAGGTAGCAAATCAAAAATGTTGCACCGGGTAATGATCAGCTGGTAACTCCGTCTACAGCGATGTGAGGAAAATTGTTTGCAGGGCTGCAGCGCAGCAGAGAAGAAGAAGGAGGGACCTGGGAGCAGCATCATTCACATTTTCGAATTTCAAAAGTCCACTTTTTTTCTCAAAACTCCAGACTGCAGCTTTAAAATGATATTCTTGTGACATTTTGTACCAGGTCAATTCTAAGTGCTGTATGTGCAACTGGAATCAATTCACCTCTCATCCAAGAGTCTTCTCCAGTTTTAGTTTTCATGAAGTCCAGTTGCCTCCGATAAAATAATGACCTGGATGACTAAGAACATTCATCAACATTTTGTCCCAGGTCGTAGACATTATGTCAAATAAACAGTGAGTACATCTCAGCTCCTTTCAAGAGAGCTGCAGTAAAGCCACTCATAGGGTAACCCACCCTAGACTCAGCTGACATCTGAAACTACAGACCTGTATCTCTTCTTTCATTCCTCTCTAAAACCCTGAAATGCGCAGTCTACAACCAACTGTCCTACTATCTTTCACAAAACAATCTCCTCTACCATTATCAGTCAGTCACTGTGAGGAGGGTCGTCACAGTGGAGTGACAGTCCTGAAGACTGAGTAACTTGGTGCATCCACAGCTTCATCCCACTCATCAGTTCTCATTCTCCTCGACTTATCTTCTGCGTTTGACACAGTCATGTACCAGATCCTCCTCTCCACTCTGGTTGAACCTGGCATTGCTGACTCTGCCTTAACATGATTCACATCATACCTGTCAAATTGCACCTTTCAGGTCGCATGGAAGGGCTCCTTGTCCAAATCCTGCTTTCTGGAAACTGGTGTCCCTCAAGGTTCAGTATCAGGACCCAGGGAAAGACTGCCCTTACATGGACCTGTCAGTCACTGTCAACAAAGTCACTAAACTGTTGCAGCGTATCCAGAACACGTCAGCATGCCTTGTTTTCTATCTACCCAAATTCTCCCATGTGACCCCCCCTCCTCCATGACCTCCACTAGCTTTCTGTTGGCCATCAATGGAACTGCGCCCATCTACTTCCAAACACTGGTCAGGGAGCACGCCCCACCGTGAGCACTTTGCTCCACTACATCAGCTGGACGGCTGGTACAGCCATTGCTGAGAGCATACAAAGGTAGCTCAGCGAAGTCACGACCTTTCGCTGTTCTGGCGCCTCAGTGGTGGAACAAACTCCCGAGCAGTATCAGAACAGCAGAGTCACTCGCCATATTCCATTTTCTGCAAAAGACTCAACACTCACTTGTGCAGACTTCACCTCCACCCTCCACATAGCGTGACTCCCTCGCTTTTGTTTTTTGAATCCACATTCAATAATATGCTTTGGAGTTTGGGCATGTCCTCCATGCACCCCTTCATATGTGGCATGACAAGTTCTTTGCCCAGCTCCTTGATGAATAGCCAGTGTGCATTGTTCACACCACCCATGTAATCAGGGTGTTGTGCGGTGAAGTTTTAGGCATTGAGGATGGCAACATCCAGCATAGTGTAAACTCGATAGAAATACAAAAGCTGTGCTTGTTCATAAAGTAAGACAGGAAAAATAACATTGATGATTTGTGCCAAACCAAAACATATAATAAAATATAAACACTCAGCCATACATGAAATAACATGGATATGGGTCATATTTGACCCATGTTGTGCTTTAGAAACGTAGTGATACAAAAGGCTTTTTATTCAAAAATAAGAAAGACTGAGGAATACCTTGAATACTCAATGGTGAAATAGATTTATTGTCACCGTGGACCCATGTTGCGTGTCAAAGTGTTAAGGTGAAAGTTCAGGCCTTGAATGATGCAAACTAAACATGATAAGTTCAGACTGATAACAACCCGCTCATTTGAATCAAGTGTGCTGGTGCAGTGAAACATCTAAAACTTGATTGACCCTCCTGTAGTTCTCGTTTGTCTCCCTCATCTTCCTTTTCTTCAGCTTCTTCTTCCTCTTCAAATTGTCCCTGAATAGGGTCAAACAAAGAAAAGTCCCCTGATCTCTTATATCAACCCGTTGGGACCTCTTTGACCTCCTGGTTGGAAACAGCTAATTTAAGTTTTGCAGCTCAGACTTATATTATAGCTGAATGTGATGGGCAGTTCAGCAGATTCCTTCCTGTGTTTTTGGTCAATATTACAAGTAGCACTTGAACCACACAGTCTCCACTTGTGGCTCTAGTTGAGGTAACATAATATATTGAGATCAGTTTGGCCGAGATAATCACACTGTAAAATATTTAATATCGGTGCAGGACAGCCGGGACTCGGAGCAGTGACAAATACCCCTCTCTGAAGTTTCATCAAAATCTGATCAGCAGCATCCAAGATATTGTGTGTGACAGACGGAGGGATGGAGGGATGGACGAGTGCCGACCCTCAGTCCCACTGCGGGGGGCAACAGTGCTACCAACGGCTAATTAATCAAATTATATGACAGATGGTGTAGAGGAACTATTTCCCCCACAGGACGCTTTTAGATGAGCCACCGGCCTCGTGGTGAAGCTGAGCGTCAGCACTTGACTGAAGTCCTTTCATTCTGTCCAATAAGAGAGGGAAGCCTTGGGAGAGGAGAAAAAAAAGGGCCAGCATTAGTGGAGGATTGGAAGAGAGAAAGAAGAGAAGAATGATGGAAAAATATTGCTCTTTCCCTTTGGATGTGATATGATCGCAGCCTGGTTATATTGCTTTGTGGAATATTGCTGGAGCGCAGAATTAGATTGGGTGTCCCCCTCTGGCTTCCATGATAAGGCCTCAGGAAAAGCAGCTTTGAATCGATCCGATGGACAAAAACGGGATGACTGGAACATAAACAGATTATGGACCTTTGAAACGGCTTCATTTCCAGGCAGCAGACACACCCACAGCCCCCCTCATCTCCTCCTCCCTAGAAGTGAGGAGGAGACCACCTCAGTCATCCCGTCGCCTCCACAACAGTTTGTCCTGACATGCGGCTCACTTATTTGACACATTTGGATTATAACACCATTATTTTGAGTTGTGATGTGATAAACTTGTTGTACATAACGTGAGTCATCTCCGGTGCTCGTTTGAAGTTTGTAGGCACAGAATAAATCCCTCAGTGACTCTTTTGAAAATCAAACTCCTCCAGGTGGCTTCCCTCCAGGAAGTTTGCAGCAGAGAAATCACTCTCGAAGTGTTGATGGTGGAGTTTGAGAAGGGAAGCAGAATGTTGAAGATATCGACCTAATTACCCCCCAGACAGTCTGGTTGAGCTTGTTATTTTTGAGAATTTATCAGTACATTTTTTATAAATGATTACAAAGAAGAAAAGGCTGAAAGCAGAAGCAGTAAACTGCTGCGGGCCTAAAAAAGACCCTGAGCTGTTTGTAGTCAGGGGAGAACTATGAACTTTGGCAGTTCTTCCATATTTTGTTTTTATAGTCTATATAAATACGTATTTTTAAGCATGTTGCACGTCTACAATAAGGAGGGCAGCCCTAACCCAGGAAATGAGTAGAGAGACAGATGGTTGGTGCTTTAGGACCCCAAGTGTTCATGTTGTCCTCTCGCTCTCGGACTCAAGACCAGTTTCTGAAGGTCTCTTAATCGTCTTGGACTCAATCACGGTAATACTCTGTCTTTTTCTTGGTCTCGGACAAATAGAACAATCCAAACCATGACTGCAGGGATATCACTGTGTTACACAATGTTGGATAGATGAGACAAGCGTCACCAAGAAAACCTGACTGTATTGTCTTACAGTCAGTGGATGGTAAAACATGGGAGTGTTGACTAAAAATGGTTCAGTTCATTTCAGCTCCACAGGGTTTGTTTGGATTTGTTGCTCAAAGAACCTCAACAATAATCCTGACCGATATGCCATATTTTGGGTCAGTACCAATGCCAATATTAGGAAGTAAAGAACTTCGATATTGATACACTATGTTGGCCGATATACGCACGTTTTTTAACCATGATGCCTGTGATGATCAATGATGTATATTGATACATCTGTGATTGCTGATATCCGCTGATACTATCAGCCAATCAATGTATCAGTCAGGCTCTGAAATATATGCCACCAAATGAGGAGAATGGAGATGAATTTCCGTTTGTCTTCCGTGGGTGTTTTCATGCGATTGTGGATCTTGCCTTTGGTTTACAGGTTTATTCTATTATATGTCATGTAGTGCGGGACTCACACTGGTCCTGGTCTTGACTCAGTTTAGGTCAACATTGTTTTTATATCCCTCACTTAAGTTCTGACTCTTTCCTCTCTCCTCTCATGCACACATCTTTATGGTGTGTGGAAAATTGGACCTACAGACAAAAGAGGCAAATTGAAATGGTGATCAAACTTTTTTTTACCTTGTATACTGTCTCAGTGCATGTACAAGATCACTCACATCCCAAATAATATTTCTGATCAGCCTAACTCATTCTGAGTATCAAAATACATCAAATGCCAGCTCAGAAACAGAGCCTGTACCAGAAGCCTGTAAATAAAGAGTGGAAGATGCACAAAAACAGCCTACAGTTGAAGACTTTCCTCCACACTGGGTTGTAAACTTACTTTTTCTGACCTTTTTGCTGTGTGTGAAAAAATTAGGAACACAGAACCTTTAGCCTCCAAATATGTCTTTTTCTCCCACTGAGCCTGTTGCTGCAGCCTCCCTCCTCTTCATCACTCTAACAGCAGCATCTTCAGTTCAGGTTGGAGAGAAGGAACAACACTTGAGGGGAAGATCGTTTCTCCTCCACCTCTGCTTTCATCATCCGGCAGAGAACCACACAGAGCGAGCGAGGATTAGATCCACCACAGAGGATTTCATCTTCCTCAACCTTTTTTTCTTTCGTTTCCTGCTTTTACTTTTCTTGTCGGTTTGTGAGCGGGCGATCACAGCCCTGATCAGTTTCAAGCACTGAAGGAGTAATGGCTGCTTTCAGCGTCACTTTAAATCTCAAGCCCCATTTCCTATGGGTGATGAAACTGTCGTTCACGCTGCACTGAAGCAGCTTGTCGCTTTGGAGGAAAACCTGTTTCAGTCCGCCGGATCTGTAGCATTCACTGTCACAGTATTCGAAAGGGTTTCAGCCTGGATTTAAAGCTTTAAACTGCTGTCGCCAAACAAATAGTGTCAGATCCATCGTGTTCTTCATCATCACGACTAGGTTCACACTCACTGAGCTTCACTTCAGCACGAGTGTGAAGAAACGGAACACATCCTGGATATGTCCAGCTAAATGTGGGGGGAATGTGCATCCATAAAACATCTTTTGTTTGACTTGATAGAATATTAGAACTGAATATAGTGTGATTTTGATTGAAAGTTAAGGTCTCACATCCTGCAGGAGCTCAGCAGTTTAAACCTGCAATTACTGTTTTTTTTTTTTTCTCTTTTGCCACCTGTAGGCAGTGGAAACAAGTTGTTCACCTTCACCCTTTTAAATTGATCTGTGGGGTTTGTGAGCAAAGACTTGATCATCTACACATCTAGCAGTCATATATGTGTCACCTGATGACTCTCAGTTAGTCTTCTTTCTCTTTCAGCTCTGTTTTTGGTTTCGACCACCTCCTGGGGTGAATATCTGTCTCTGTGGCTCCTGATTGTTCCAATGTGTTGACCAGCTAGTCTCTAACTGTGTCTGTCTGCCGTTTGCTGCTGACCAGGTAATGTGCAGTGGCGTTTTACATCTTTGTCTCTGAATACAGCACTATTAGAGTGCTGAGAGTGAACCAGAACAGTAAAGTTGTGTCTGGCTGGTTAAACAATGAGCTGAAACTTATTACAAAGGTTAGATGAGCTGCAGATTCAACTGTTAAGGCTCTATAGGTTCCTCACTACCAGAGACACCTTTCACATTGTTTTCACACTACCGTTGGGTACTGTGATTATAGCTGCTTTGGGAAAGTTGTAATTGCATGTCATTTGTACGGGTGGTATTGTAGGCACTGGAACCTCATTACAGAGGTAATGTAAGAGGAAAAAGGCAGTTGTTGAAACCTAGCTGTGATGCTTGTCAGTGGACGAATGGGCTTTACACAAGGCACTGATCAATTAACAGATACTCAGAATTCTGAAGATCTGTATCTGTGATTGTCCTGTCAAATTGCCAATAAAATGAAATAATTCAAAAAATGTGACACTCTGGCTCTTGAGACAATTTACCTCACCTGCTCAATCTGTCACGTGGTTATCTAAACCAGACATGTTTCTTTACTTACCTGGCTAAACTGATCACATGACTGTCTGCCAACCTATAAATGTAAGAGCCGAAGGGCTGCTGTTTTGTGTACTGCCCTGATGAAGGCCTTAGTCGCTGAATAGGCAGGCATGTGTTAACTGTTGTTTTGATTGAACAGACATTATTAATTAAAGGCTTTTTAACTCTTTACCCTCTTGAGCAGCTCAGACTTGTTCTATGATTCAGAAAGAACAAGATCCCTTAACTGATGAGCACCAGAAGGGACACCATTTTCCACAATTGAGCAGCTCTCCTTGTGTCCTGTTGTCCTGTTTAATCAATAATTTCAATTAGATATATAGTCAGTTTAACGTTATACTATATTTAGAGTAGCTAGTCTGTCACTAGTTTCCTTCCCCCCAAACTCAAGCAGCCAGCCAGGTGAGAAGTAACACTGTAAGAAATCAAAATATAGTCAAAGGTGTAATAACAAGCAAAATAAGGTACAACCATTAACATTTTCTGCTGCATCTACTTTTGTATTGTTTGGACACGGACATTCTCAGTAAGTGTTACATTTAAAAATGCACAGTATCGGCACTTAAAAGACACATTTTATACCGCTGCCACATCTGTTAATGGGTCCCATTTGTTCAAGAGTTGCAGAGTTGAGTTAACAATACTGACAGAGGAACTTCTTAATCTCATCAACATCACACAAATCAAACTCAAATTTATAGGGCCTCCTGGTCCAAGAGGACCATGAGCTACATTTATTACATTTGTTTTCATCAGATAAAATGGTTCCAACATCAGATAATAACTTGTTGAATACATGTTCAGCCTTTGTACTAAACCAGCTCTCTGAAGGCCGTCGGTCACAGTTTGCGGGTCTGTATGGACAGAGTACTCTTTGTAGTACCTCAGTACAGCGTTGTAGTAGTGATCACAGTATGTGATACAGTCGGCAGTGTTGTGGAGGCTCTCTAGGCCCAGTGGGCTGACTGACGCCTCTCTGCTGGATGTGACAATGTTCCTGAACCATGGGAAACTCGTTAGAGTTGACTGTGTGTGTGTTAGTGTGTGTGTGTGTGTGTGTGAGCGTGTGACCTGGTTAACTATCAGTGTTTTTTTTCATAACGTGTGTATGTGTGTGCTTTAACAGGAAGCAGAAGCTCTGCTCTGTTTGTCTCTCACCCACACTCTCTCTCTCTTTTCAGCAGGTTCTCTGCTCGCTAATCAGGTAGAGAAGCTTCCTGCCGGGAAAATAAGAGCTAACTCTGCCCCGGGAAAACAATTCAGCCATCATCCTGCCATTACAGCGATGGCCACAGTCCTTATTTATCTCCCAGTGTGTCAGTTGGTGTTTTCTTTTTCTGGTATTGGAGGCAAATTTCCGAGCAGAGCGAGCTGCGGCTCTTAATACTCTCCCGTGCCTCGCACACAACAAACAAATGAGGACAGCAAATCTTCACTGCCAAGTAGATTTACTTTTATCTGCGCTATCACCTCGCTCCCCGACCACTCATAAGATTAGAAGGAGCAAGCTGCAATATTGGATCTGTTTTGTCAGCTCTGACGATGTTGTCCTGCTGCCTTTCCTCACAATAAATCTGGGAGGTTTTTTTTCTTCTTCTCTCTGTACTAAGATTTAACCCCCTCCTCCTCCTCCTCCTCCTCTTCCTCCTCCAATAAACTGCAAAAAGCCGGGAAGTAAAAGGGTAACATTGAGGTTTTTCAGTTTGATTCAGCTGTTTTTTCTGCAACCAGGTGAGCTGATGGAGTTCCTTTTTGGTGAAGGAGTTTGGGATTTGATGTTAGGAAAGTGAAACCTTTGAAGAACCAGCGGCTCAATGGACCATTTGAAGCTCAAAATGGTTCATTGGAGCCCCCATAATGTGAATGCATACATAACCTGCCTCTTCTTTATCTATGTGTATTCACAAAATAATTTTTAGGGGCATTTAAGGCAGTTCTCATTTAAACATCCCCTTCGCATATAAGGCCACTGAATGTATGAAAAAGTTGACAGCCACCCGGACATCACTGATGGTTTCCGAAGAGCCAGAATCAAGCTCAAAGTGGGTGGTACCAGTCGTCGCCATTTTGGCAATAGCTGACTCCACCTAACTCCTGACTAGTCCAAAATGGGCACAGAGTTAGAGTGTGGGTGGAGCTGAAGCAAGCCTAGTTAGTTAAACAAGCTCACCTAGCTGGGAGCAACCAAGCTAGCTGAGGCTAACAAGTTACAGAGATGTGAATTTAACACTTGAGATGATGACAGCCATTTATTTAGCCCAAACAGACACAAGAGTAAGGACAAATCCATGTTTCAATCCAAGTAAAAAAAAAGTAGTAAACGCTGCTAAATGTAGCTGCCATTAGCTTGTATGCTGAGTAAGCATAAAGCGAGCAGACCTGTCAGCTGACTCTGCTCTGCCACCAAAGGTGTGCTGGTGATGTACCCAATCGGACTATCACTCCCAGAGGTACAAAGTAGACAGGGGCTAGCTGGTTAGCATGCTGCAACTTTATACTTTTCAGGTTCTTTTATTTTCTTTGGTGGAGTTAAAATGCTGTAGTTTTCTGTATTTCTTTTTTTTCTATTTCTAATTTGCATCATTTCAGGTGAGAAAGCAAAACTGCAAAATTAAAAATTCTGGGAATCATTTTTTGACACATTTATTCCTCTCTCTGCTCGCCAACATATTTGCATGCAACCCTTTGTCCTCTCGGAAAACAACTCTTTTCTCAGAAGTTGAAGTTGTACTCGTTAGAAGCTCCCTCACACAAACACTTTCACACTGAGTCACACTCTCTCTATTCCTTTCTCTGCAAGTGTCGTTCCAGTCTCGGTGCCAGACTCTGAGCATACTCGCAGTCGAGAAACAAAAAAAATCACAAACTGAATGAAAAGATGAAATGCGCGTTGTAGCAGCCACGCTGCGACACAGTCCGCCCACCTTCATTTCGCCCAAGATGCTGAGAGGTCCGAAAAGCAGCCGGCTGACACTCCACACAAACACTTCGGTGGAAGAGGAGTCGGCATTCGCTGCAACACGGCGAGCTGTCGGGAGCTGGAGGTGAGTCACTGCAGACAACAGAGCAAGCTCAACATCACCTCAGAGCACAGACAAACTACAGGAGGAAAACAGCGTCAGGAAAAGACCAAAGGACTCAGATACGGGAAGAGGGAGAGAAATTATGTTTGTCATCAACCAGTTGTACCATTTCACCAAACGTGATGGGTGTTGGGCGTATGTGTGACCTACAGAGAAAAATCAACCTACAAGAAAATGTATGGAAGTTGTTTTCTTCTTCCTTGTTGAAATTCTCAGATTTAAAGAAAATATATCCCAACTTTACTATAACCAAACTGCTTTGTTCTTTACAGCCACATTATGAGAGTTATGATAAAATCATTCTGCTAACTGTCAAGCTAGCCAACAAACAAGAATGTATGAAGTTTTGGTAACAGAAAAAGCGTCTTGGTGTCCACAAACTGTGATTATTTTTTCATGCTTTTCAGAGTATAACCCCATTACACTGCAACTGAAAGATGCTAGATGGCTGCCAACCTCTGAACTATTGATCAACACCTCATTTGACCAGTTATGAGGTTCTATGCCCGCCCTGTGGCCTGCAACAGCCAACACGTGATCAGGGAGATCCACTCTTCTTTCCTCTCTCTCCTAATCCACTTACATGCCAGCCTCCAGATAATTGGCGCATCATGCAGCCAATGAGATGTAAAACCGTTGACTATATGATTTAACTAGGATTTACCTTGGAGAATAAAGCAAGTTTCTGTGTAGTCTTTCACTATTTTATATGCACAAATTGGTGTAAATAAGGAAATAAAGAACCATAACAAGTCTAATTCTACTGTTACTCTCAGGTGGAGTTTTTTTTTTTTTTCTTTTGCTAAGCGCCTGGATATTCTTCAGAAAAATATATGTTCAGTGTTTAATTTCAGTGATTTTGTTATTAACTGTAAACTTGGACCATGTAAGACTTTATAGTGTGGAAGCATTATGTTTTCCAGCTAATAGGGGCAGTTACAGGTCATCAGCAGGCTGATTTTTCCATTATAATAATAATTCAGTGGGATCAAACTCCTTTAGATCAATGACAGAAGCACTTACAGAGCTTCTGACTGCAACAATTCAGACCATAACCTTTTAAAAAAGACACCATGCCTTTACTCTGAATGGTTCGACAACAGCTTTCAGTTTACTTTGGTCTAGACTGGCATAGGCGTTTCAGGATAATTTTACATGCACTTTTAGGAATGGTGAGGAGATGATTGTGGCTGGATTTAGCATGAAAGTGAGAAACTGCCCAAAAGTTCAGCCCTGCAGCTAGTTAAAGACACTGTGTGCAGGGCAATGGCAAGCTGAAATGCAGCATCTAGCCAGATGAAACATCTGGTCAAACACAAACTGTGTCCAAAAGCTGAAGCGTCTACCAGCTACAGCTGACGTTAGCATGTCTGCTGCCAGCACCGAAGAAGTTGAGACCTCCATGTAGACGAAACCTTAAGTGAGGCATCAACAACTTTATAAATATCTCCATGTAATTAATTACCTAGTTGGTCCAATTGCTGCGGGAGATGAATAGGATTAGTTGACATTAGCTCAACATGTTATCTAGAATTAGTTGACAGTAAACAACAGAACACTAAATACTGTTGGGTACCAGTATTGTTTCATAGGTGAACTTGCATTAAATCTGATGATGCCCACTGGCTGAAAAAACAAATCTGACAGTTTCCAAACAAACATTCCTATTGAGCTTATGGTCTCAACCTCTAGTTTCAAGTCTTCTCCAACCCAGCATGATGTTCATCTTGTAAAATGTGGCCCCATTTGGCGTAAAGTAGACAATAAAGCTAGGTATGCTTTAGAGCATGGCTACCCTATGAGTGACCACTGACACAGTATCCTCAGGTTTCAGTTTGATTCAATCCCGATATCCTCCAAAGCTCATACTCTCATTCAAATATGGTCAACTCTGGCTCCAAAAACATACAAAAATGTTCTCAATACTCGTGTTCATGTGTAGAGACGCCAGTGATACTAGGAGCAAAGTTTCATGTTGTGTTGAGCCTTCTTAGTGTTTTAAAAAATACTTTTGATTCTATCATAAACATGCCCATAGCATCCCATTGAAAATGAGTTTGACCCTAAAACGAAAATACGGTAAATCTTAAAAGTGTCTCTTTCATCGTAATTATGCTTTTACATGAAGGTTTGACTCATTTACATTCACAAAAAAAGCCTAGGTTGCATTTTGGCGAGAGTTCCAGTGCTTCCTTGAAGCTCTACTGGGTGATACAATCAAGCAATAAACATCCTAGTATGCTTTGTGAACGGCATGGTAAGACGGAGCCCACTTGACTCTTCCATTCGGTCAACATAGCAACAATAGACGGTAAAGACCGGAAGAGATCTGTGTGGCTTTTAAAGAAGGTATGCATGAGGCACTAGCCTCTATATTCTTGTCAAGTGGGTGAGTGCATATTCAACATAAACCAAGAGAATGGTACAACATGCTTCAATTCTCAAGATGTTTTCCATAATGAAGGTTGTATGCTACATCCAGGAACACGGGGGCCCACCAGATGGATACACATAATGCTTTTAGGTGTTTATGAGTAGAAAGAGAGGAGCTCACAGGAGAAGGGACACATCCTTTCATGTCATTGTTAGCTGACAATTAACCATCTACAAAACATTTTCCCACCCTATGGCTGCAGCAGCTTCAGCTCTAGGAGGCTGAAATTTGGGGTGAAGGTCGAGTATATGTGTATGTATGGGTGAGTGAAGGTATTTGTGAGTTTGTGTTCATGCTAAGTAGTTTGGGGGGGGTAATGGGAGTAGCAACTCAACACAAAGTAATATAACTCAAAGGGTCCGAACGCGTCTTCGTCTGCATCTCCAATCTGAGAAACTACTGGATTTAAAGGGAGACCTTGATTCGTAAGCAGGTGCCAGCTTTGCCAATCACTCATCTGGCGCTGCTCTCCTGAGCGCTCTCCACCTACCTCTCTCCCGCAGCCGCACCTCGACCACCCTCACCTCCCCAGCTGCATAACTTCGAAATAGATTTACGTGGATTCATGAGTTGTTGCAGCTATTGTGAATTTGCATTTGTTATCATGATGTACATGAGCACTGTTTTTTTTTTTTTTTTACTTCCTTGGTGTTTTTTCTACACGCTCTCACTCCCAAATCAAGAAGCGCCCTCCAACACTGAAAAGTACAAAAGAAAGTGTCAGCTTGGACAACATCCACGAGCCTGTCACCCACATAAACACACATGACATCACAGCAGTGTGGTCACCTGATGTTCCATCAGCATAGGAGGCGAGTAGGTAATGACTGAGTTTACATTTCTGGTTGAACTGTTCCTTTGAAATCAGATTTTCAATAAGCTAAGAGAAAATGTAGGACTGCAAAGGATTTACATTACTTTGTTTATAATCACAGCGATATTAAGCTTCATCCTGCAATGGCATGAACTGTCACAGTGCTGCTGTTGGCAGCCTCTTTGTGTGTTCGATGTTTTGCTTTTCCCCCCTCTTTTCTCCCTCACCTGCTCCTTCTGTGTGTGTGTGTCTGTGTGTCTGTGGGCATAGCAGCAGCTGCAGCAGCTGAGTGGCACACCTGAGAGGGATCATCTCATCATTCACTGCCTATTTCTACCTGGTCTCTCCACCACTCCGGCGCTAGACTTTTGCATTCAATATAGGAACTTCCTGGTGTTGCAACTTAGTGTTTTCTGCGTTCCCACCTTTGTGCTCATGTGACAGATGGAATAATGTGCTTTATCAGCAAATCAGCTTAAGTAGCAGAGTAACATCTAATTTCTCACATTTTAATACTTGAGCATTTTCATCTTATGTGATACTTTATGGTTATAATGTTTACTGTCAGTTGCCAGAGTTGGAGAACAGTACTTTTGTGTTTTCCTATCTTTATATTCAAAAAGTCATTCATTCACCAGCAGTAGTAAAAACAGTAGTAGTTACCAGTGGGATCCAGCAGAGGGAGTGTAGCACTTTTGAGTAACGTTAAGGAACACCGCTTCCTCTGTTCAGTCATTATACACATGATCTGAGGAAAGTTGTGTCCGTACATCTTTCACACAAATACTCCCTTTTCAGGTATGAGTTCCTCATAATAACGGTTAATATTTACTAGTGTGTCAGGTGAATGTGTGTTCAGGAACCTATTGGTAATACAGAATGGTCGAGTATTGTGAGGTTAAGGAGTTGTTTGCCTGACGACGACTAAGCTAGCCACGTTAACGTCCTGCAATGCTAATGCTACCATACATCGTCTGTGGAATAGTAGTACCTCATGGCCATGGAAAAACAATTCGACTAGTGTTGTAGTGTGTCGGCTATTCTATTATGGTATTAAAATGTTACTGAGTGAGTGTACTGTACTATAAATTGTGTGTATTGATAATCGTATCAGTATATTAGAAGTAAGCCAAGTTACAGTATATTTTGTGAAATGCTGTAACGTTTTTTGTTTATCTTACATGTTGTGTTTACTTTATCACTGGTATTTAAAGTTGGTTTATTAATGTGAGTGCTAGAGGACATGATGTTTTGATGTACATTTACAACTATGGTAATATTCGAGTATAGTCATATTTCAGTTCTGTAGCTATTCAGCAGAATTGTACACATTGTCATACTGGCATTTGTATTAACTTTATGTGGTTATCTTGATAATTCAGTCATTTTATACACATGATCTGAGAAAAGTTGTCTGTTCATCTTTCACACAAATGCTCCCTTTTTAAGGCTTTTATACTCATGTCATTTCTCCTTTTTGCCTTCTACAGAGATCTCCAGTGCCACTAGTTCACTCCAGTTCACTACTTCCTGTCTCTGTTGTCTGCATTTGGGTCCGGAAATATAATCTCCACCGTGACATGAACAAACAACGATCCAGAGTGTGTCAGAAAGAAACAACTCACACTAAAACGTTTAAAGTTTCTAGAAGTAATCAACAGTTTGATCAAAATTCAACACCTGCAGATGTAAAATGGTTTGAAATGTGACCAAATGAGAGCTTTTTAACACACAAATATAAGCTTATATTTAAAAGAGATTTCATGTCTGAGGTCATGTTAACAATCATTTGTGAAACTATAAGACATGTTAAGACATTGTTAAATGTGGTTATTTAACGATCTGACGTGTGTCTGCATGGAAAACATACGCACACAGCAGCAAAGGTAAACCTCCGAATATCAAGTACAAGATATTTTCTGTCTCAGGTCTTGACTTGACTCTCATCTCATTACCTGGCAGAGGTCCGCTGTGCTAACAGTCATCACTGTGATATAATGTGACATTGCCAACAAACCCTCAGATCCAAATCAAGTCCACAGTGACTCACAGAGGCCCATAAAGCAGCTGACTGAATACACCGCTGATTAAAGAGGTCGGCCGGCTCCATAAATCCTCCGTTATATTAAAGGACAATTTGGTTTCTGTTGTGGAGGCTGTAAAATGCCCCGATGTCCAATCTGACCAGAGCATATGTGAGCTGTAAAAGGTGCTTAAGGCTGACATGTTTATCTGTCCACACGTTCAGCAATCCCACCACTAACCAGTAGAGTCAGGAGCCTCTCCAACAAACCTCAGGAGGAAGAGGAGGAAGAGAGCATCGTTCCAGATGATTGATACATCAGCATATCTCATCGCCATCATGTCTGGCGCTGCGGATGATAGAGCCGCCGCCAAGCTGAAAGGCTTTTAGTTGCTGGACGGGTCAAACGCCCATCTCGTCGTGGTAAAAGGCCGGCGTAAATCTCCTCGCCGCTGCTGCTGCCCTGCCAGCTGATCAATACCGATCTAAAAGTGACGAATGAGAGCTGATGGACTCTATCTCTTCTCCTCCCACCGGAAAGATGGAGAACATCTTATCTCTCTCTCTCTCAGCGGGGAGTGGTTGTGTGATTTAGGCAGAGGGGAGGAGGTCAGAGAGATAAAAGAACATCTTAAATATGTTATGTACATCAGACGGAGATCTCTTCAGTCTCTCTGATATCACACTGACTCACAGGTGGTGATCTCACATCCATTTATCCATTAGCAGGAGCGGAGATCAAAGGTCAGCTGTGTTGAAACGGCACTCTGTAGTTTTGGAGAATACATTTAATGAGCAGAGAAAGATCTTAATTGACTGAAACAAACTCTTTGGATTCATGACTGAATAAACAAACTGATCTTTCAGGACAACACAATGGGAAAAGATCAAGATTTTGGGAAAGATACAGATTTCTGTGTTTATATTTTTACGTAATTTGTGTTCAGAGTATGAATTTATTCTGCAGAACTACTAAGTGCCCCTTTAACCAGGTGAAAGTGTCACATACTATCAAATGTTTCACAAAGTGTTGAATCTCGCCTCAACTTCCATCAAAACTTTTTTGGGAATTAGGGATGCAAGTGAATGAATAATGGAATGAAGAATCCACACCTTGACTTTTTTTGATGAAAAAATAAATAAAACAACCCAAGTAAGCAGTTGTTTTCTGATGTTTCTGTGTAGAAGTTTCTGAAATGTAGCCAAAATAAACAAATCAAATATTTCCTTCTGTGCGCGCACGCGCACACACACACACACACACACACACACAAAAATGCTCTGATGCAAAGTTTTCTTCTCAAGTCAATGTGTATAAGTTAAATAACTAGGTGTGTGATTTATTACTGAAGACAGAATAACCTATTTGAAATACATTAGTTTTCTGTATAATACTATTTCTGTACTATAAGACTATGTTGACTGTATAAACATTAAAAGGTTTATATTTTCATCTATTTCATCTAATCGCAATCAGTTGTTTCAATCACATTGACTCAACATGACAGAAACAGTACTTGTAGTATTTAACACATCACAAACTTCCCATGAAAATGTATATGAAAGTGAAATACTTGAAGTGTTTTAGAAAGACTTTTGAGCGTTTACATTAAAAGGTCAGATGTGTTTCAGCTTTTTTTTTCTGTCAGCGGCTGAAGATGACACAGGCGAGGGGTACGACCATCCGACATAAAAGACAGACAGATGATGATGTCTCACCTGCTGCCACACTGATTGGAAAATATGTTATTTAAAGCAAAATCTTCACCATAGCTGCTAAGCTGAAAGCGTTTCTGCACACAAGGCCTGAAACCATTTGATGTTTTTTTGGTTGTCATTTTAAAACGAGTCTCCAGTTACGTCAGTTGTTTAGAAGAATGCTGCAACTCTGTTTTGCTGTGAAGCTCCAGGAATGTTTTGCGGACAACACAACTTCACCTGGCTTTCCATCACCGTGGGGGAGAGGAGATGATGATTGAATTTACTTTCTGGGTGAGTTGGGTGAGTAAGCTCTCTCCTCTGATCCAGGTGAACCCTGATGTGTTAATCAAACACTACAGTGCGTCTTTCTTGTGTTGCAGATGCCTATAACAGCGAGTGGCTGCAGGACATGAGTTTCATACAGTAGAAGAAGAAAGAAACCACAAAGTCAAGGTGTATGTGAGAAGTCCACTTCCTTGAAAAACGGGAACATCCCGTATTTAGAAACAAAACTACGCATCCCTTACTGAGATGAAAAGGGACGCACTTTGTGACATTTCTGTGAGAATCAAAATGGTCTTTAAAATGTCAATGGAATCAATGAATGACAGGGCATTTTATATGAAAATGTACGGTAATCTTATTGCCAGCCCTCTCCTGCTCGGTGACCAATGAGCTGACAGCACGCTCACACACGAGAATATCAATACAGAATCCGGCTCTTCTCATTGGTCGAGGTACTGTTGCTTGCAAGAAGAACAATTTATACTGCACAGGCAGTTGATATACTACACATGAACTATACATATATCAGTAAGAAAGTAACAACTTGCTATTGTCTCTGTTATTTTATACTGTTTTCAGTGAAGCAGGACAGTTCTGTTGAATACATATTTATTTTATTCTGTCAAGTTTTGCAGGACAGATTTCTGTAAAAAATATCTAATATTGTGCACTAAAAAATACATTGTTTAATGATAGCTTTTTTTCCATGTATTCGTGTCACTCAAAAACATGCATTAAATTAAATTCCGATTTGAGTCAAGTTACTTAAAATCATTTCACACACACAAAAAAGGCAAACATTTTTACCAAGCCGGTGAGGGGGACAATCAGGTCGGCCGGCCCTGCCAACTAGGTGTCCCTTATTTATTTTTCAGGGAGTTGGCAACCCTAGCTTCCGACCACATCCTCTGCATCTGAATTTCTCTCAGTTTCATAGATTTTAGTGCATATTGGAAAAAAAACATATAAAAGCAAGTGATGGAAGTTTTCCACATGGCTGCCTCCATTTACATCCATTCTAACAAAAAGATGTCCCTCTTTCGCTCATAAGGCCCCTCAAACAGCTCAGCGAGGAGCCATTAGTGACCTCAGAGGCCTATACGGAGCTGATGGACTCTCGCTG
>CAEMYA010000184.1:1537673-1571819 GCA_903131615.1 Diplodus sargus | reverse complement strand
TAAAAGAACTATGTGACAGTTCAGCTCAGGCGAAACAATGAGCATCAGTTGTTTTCTCAGTCGGAGCTCTCGAGCTGCTTTTTTCCCCGAGCCGAGCCCTCCTCTTCACCGCCCGCACATAATGATAAAGGCCATGAATTGAAGCCATAAATTACCTCCTAACATTGAAGAGTGTGATGATTAATCACTCCACAAAGTATCCACTGAGGAGACACAAAGATGTGTCTCCTGGTGCCAAATAGCTTCTCTCTGTTCGATGATTTACAGCGCGTCTGAGCGCTCGTGTTGAGCTCGGCTGTCAGCCGCTGAATCAGAAAAACTGTTTGGAGATGCCAAACTGACAAAGAGCACAAGACAAAGTCCGCCGTACCGGTGAAAAGCTGCAGTATGGACACGTTTGGCTGATGACGATGACGCCGCTCTCTCCCGCTTCTTTCACTTGCAATAATGGCCATCCGGTCAGTGACGCACTCCATAAATCAAACAGAGTGCCAGTTTGTTTACCCGTCGGGGTTGGAGAGAGGTCTGAAACAGCAGTATCTGTCCCAGCCAGCTGTTCGCTTCCCCTCTCTGTCTCTCCACAGCCACAGTTAATCTCAGCTTTCCAACTTTCTTTAATTCTGCTCCTGTATTGTCCTCCTCATAAAGAGTTGGGGGCAAACTTTACCTCTGAAAATTCTCTCTGCACATTGTGTGCTATCTCTGCGGCCGAGTCATGACTCTGTGTGCTCTCGGTGTGTTAATTCACTCCCTTTCGGCTTCTGCTGGAAGAGCTCACAGGAAACTGTTGATTTAACAAACTGGGCGGGGGGGCATTGTGGGTAAATAGGTACCTACTTGACTCGTCTGTGTGTCCAGTGTAAACAGCAGCGTCGACACCAGAGGCTGCAGCCGTCCACACAGCCAGCTCATCAGGGCGTTCACAGGTCGCACTATTTGGATTTGAGTGTGGGAGAGAAAAAAATACTTGTTTTCTGTATTTGGTTTATTTTTTTGGCCCCTCAAAACTGTAAAAATAATGGTTTAGCGCTAAACCTTTGAGTTTTCGGGGGTTTATGATCACATCAGCCGCTGGCTCTCCTTTCCGTATTCACTACATGGCTGAAGACAGATGATCGGATGGTCGAACTTGATGGCGAAAAGTTTTTCTTTAATTTTGCTCCATTTTGAGCCCACTGACCAGAATATAATGAAGCACCTTACGTTTCTGCAAACCACTGACACATAAAAGGCAGACATTTGTACCAAATGTGACATGTCAAATTCACATTATATGCTCATACACCACCTTTCACATCAGGAGGTGGAGGGAAAGCTGGTGGCGCTATTACAAAGTCAGCAAGGCTGCCACACAGCCGACCACAGTTCATGTCACAGCATTTTTCGCAATTTTTCGCGGGGGGTCAGACCATCTCCAATCTGTGATCGTGGTGACCAAAGCAGGTATTTTGACCCAAACCCTGATGTTTTTCTAACCATAACCCAGTGATTTTGGTGCCTAAACCAAAGCAGGGTATAAGCACAGCATAAAGGTGCAACATTAAGAAATGTTCACTTGGACTTTTTACCCAGTACATCTCGGTATCTAGACTTAGGACATAATCTGTAACATTTCTGCATTAAAATGTCTAAAATGACTAGACCTTTGTTGTATGTATTGTTAAATAGTGTCATACAATGATCAATGAAGGTGCAGCCCTTTTTTGCCTGTTGCTTCATCTTCCAGGAGAGTCAGAGAGTGGAAGTTGGCCGACGTGACTAAACATAAATAAAACTTTAAAACATTTCCTCGTCTCTGAACATTTGTGCTCCAGTCATTTGCCTTTATTTGGCCTGAATAGCCAGATTACTTCAATGTACATTAGCCCTTCACTTAGAACTCACCAGCTCAACATTACACAACATAAACACCTGACAATGGATTTCCCCTCTGCAGATCACTGCTGCAGTCAGGTGGATAAACAGGAGTGAAGATAAATCCACTTTTAAATCCCAAAAGTGAAAAACTAATGTCTCATTCATTAACAACTCCTGATCAGAACAGAATATGATGTGACTCCAGGTGATTATTCCTCCAGAAGTTCTGGCTCTGCAACGGACTCTCAGCAAATCTTTTGTTTTGACGAGAAATCCCAGTGATAGAAATTAACGTTTGTTCGTTTAAGTCAGAAGTGGCGGTTGGTCGAAGCAGTGAACCTAAACTTTCTCACGTTGATTAAAGAAAAAGACTGATCTGACGTTCATTTCTGGTTTGGTGCAGCAGTCATGGCTAATTCTGTTGCAGACATCAACAGAGACACAAAAATAATTCCTGCTGTACTGAAGACCAGAGCTAACGATAGCAGAGTACTGACTTGTTTAAATTGTTTTCACATGCTGACTTGTTTGTGTCTGTGTACAACTACTCCACGTGTCTTAAATTTCCCCCCAGGGACAAATAAAGTATTTTGAATTGAATTGAGTGTCAAAGGTGAATGCTGAATGAGTCGTGTGTCAGCAGTAGGAAAAGTTTTGACATCCATGTTGTAATGTGAGGGCAGGGTTTCTTAATCTGGAAGCGTCGATGGAAAGCTTCAGTATAACTGGTGGGAAACATCTGAGACAAAAAGACGCATTTTGAAATGAATCCACAGTAATTTAGACCCGACTGATGAGATTCTTCAACATTTCCCACATTCTGCTGCTCATCTCTTCCTCCTGAGCTGAAGCTGCGGGGGCTTGGCAGGGGCGACCACAAGCTGCAATTGATTCAAAATCCTCAGCGGCAAAACAGACAAAGGGGTCATCTATTATCCTCACGTCCTCGCCCTGCGTCCCCCCTCTCTCCTCTCGCCTCTCCTCGACCCATCTTTGGCGGTCACCCGTTAAAAGAAACTCTGGGGACGTCATGGAGCTCTCTGCACCGCCGGCCTCGCTCCACTTCTTCTCCGAGGCCGGGGGCCGGGGCTAATTGGCGGATCCACCAGGGAGCCCTCCAACCGCCAAGCCGGCCAGCCAGGGGGCCCATTTGCAAGCATGTGATCTCTCTGCGAGAGCCAGAGACGAAGTAGAAGAAGGAAGAGGAGGAGGAGGAGGTTGGGGTATGCTGGTGGGTCTAGAGGACATGGGAGAAGTGATTCCCTGGAGAGGCGTGGGAGGCAGAAATAGGGAGGGGGGACTTCTAAACGCTCATGGAGCTGAGAAACAGCTCTTTAAGGCCTTTTTGCACCAAATTTACAGATATTTTTATAGAGAAGAATAAACAACATTATTTCTGAATGTCTTTCAAACCCCCATATGACTGTATTTCTGCCAGGGGGACTGATGTAAAGCATGGTAGCCCAGTGCATGAAACGTGGTGGAGGGTAGACACAGACAGAGGGGGTTTTAGTGGAGACTGTGGGTAATTGACAGGCAGAGCCGGACTGCTTTGTGAGCTCCTTTACCAGCAGCTCTTTGTGTTTATCAGCCTGGCCGATCGATGGTCATCTTAACCCCGAGAGAGCGAGGCCAGGACGGATGAAAAGTAAAGACTCCTCTTTTGTTGTCCGGGCAGCTCTGTCCAGCGCCATCGGCAACGCTCCCACAGGGCCCTTCTCACTAAAATATGAAAGATTGAATCCGTGACAAAAAGCTTGAATAAATCTTTCTATTTTTTATCCCCACTATCCCCCAATGCACCCTGACTCTTTCCTTTTAGAGGAAATACTTTCAAATATTTTTTTGGTGGGGCTCTCACTCTGAGCCTCTCTTCAGTGACCCATTTGGGTCCAGAGGGACAAGAAGCTGGAGGAGTGAAGCCACAGTATGACACAGTTGGATTTGATCATGCAAGTCAATGCAAACTATAAACCACAGGAGCACTCAGCTGCTGCAGTGTATAGTCCTCTGCTGTGTTCTTCATACTGGAGCTGGAGCATATGTTCTTTTTCACTCTAGAGATGAATATTTTTTGTTTTTTTTTCTGTCTGCCAACGTCTGTAATATCGTGCAACTGCTCAAACTTTTCTGGCCTTATACAGAAATGAGAAATTTTAGAGGGGGTTCAATATTTCCGAGCTGGGTGAGAAAAACCTCAATGTCATCTCAGCTTTACTTCATCATTAACTCTAATTAACATATGTTAGCATGCTAACCTGGTAAACTCGGATTCTGAAGAACTGTTAGCTTTTAGCTCACGTCACTGCATAAAGTACAATATCAGAGCTTTTAGCTTGACTGTAGAGGATGTGTTGATCTGCTGTTTTCCATTTAAATCATTTGTATGTATTTTTGGATTTGAGGTTTGAGGTTTGAGGAACTTTGTGCAAATCTGCAGCAAAACTCGGTTGCGTAAAGCCTAATTTCATCAGATGATGAAGGATGTAGGCAGTGTGACTACATCATGTGTGGATGCGGAAGTAAACAGAGGCTGGAGGTAAACAATTAAACCAGGAGACAAAATGGAGGGAGGTCTTCAGGAATGACTTATGAACAGGCAAGTTGTAATTGTCCTTGCATGTCAGCTAGCATCGGCTTTGATGCATGCTGTCCAGAGACGATGAAGAAATGTAATGATTATAAAACACAGAAACAGCGGATCAGTCATGTGTAGGGCTGTAACAACACATGTATCAAAACTGAAATGGCGACACTCAGATCCACGAACCTGTCTCGCGATGTGAGAAGGCAGAATCGCAACACAACTTCCAGTCCAGATCCAGCCCCATGAGCTATATGTAACACCACACTAACACCACAGCGGTGGTTTGCCAATTCTCCGCCGCTGGTCGTTCACACAGAGCAAAGCACACAAACCGCTGTGTAATTCACACAGAAAGCCGGCACTGCGGCTCCTACAGAGACGTGACGGTACACGTCATGTTGATGACGTCTGTGTGTTTTCAAGGTGTTTCCCAGGTGTCCCCCTGTCAATCTAAACCTGCGGAGAAGTTATAATCATGTGGATGCTGTTTTAATGTGTCATGATTGAGATCCTGGCACACGGAAGTTTCATTTTTTGCTGTAAATTACATAATCGCCATCAGTAAAGAGGACGCTGTCTGACTCTGTCACTCTCAAGGTCAGGTTTTTTTTTCCCGGAGGAAATTTCACTGAAGTCTCAGTCCGGAGAGCTGACAGTCGCAGAAATTTTTTTTTTCTTCACTTGGTGAGTTAAAGTTTTTTGCCGGTCACAGATGCTGTTTTTCGGGCAGTAATTTGACGAGGAGTCGGTAGGACAGGCGGGAGGACAGACAGGAGGACAGAAGCTTCTCCACGTACAGCTGCGGTATTTTTTCCTCACAAGTTGCCAAAGACAGTTACAGTTACAGTCACTACGTTACCTTAGTTTGGTTCTGTAACGTTACTTTGTAGGTAATTTCTCTTTATTTAGCTGAGTGAGGGACCTGTGCAGTTAACAGATCATCAGACAGACACAAATTCTATACGTGCAGCCGGCTCATCCATTCACACAGGTTCAGTTTGCCAATACTGCGCCTCTGATACCATCAGACGAGTATTATATGCAGAAGTTATTGAAATGTTACATAAATAAAATGTTAAAGAAAAAAAAAAAGAGGTTTGTATTGAATCGTGGGTCAAAAACCGTGATACAAACCGAATCGTGAGTATCGTTACAGCCCTATCATGTGAGTTGAATGTTCGCTACGTCAAGAGTTTATTCCACAAATCTGTTTCCATCAGACATTTGTGTATTAACTCTGATTCACAAAAGACAAGAAACATCATGACTGTTTAAATATAAGCTTAAAATCTGATAATAATCAATCATTCAGGAGAACAAACCGAAAAACAAGTCAATGAGGCATCTAGCAGCTGCACTCTACCAGTAAGTGATAACTCACGTGTCTTAAGACAGGATAAGATGTATCTTTATAGCTCAATAATTCAATAATGCTTTCTTAAAGTCGACCTCCATTCAAATCTATGTTTTTCGTCTCGTTCCTACAGTTGAATGTTTAAGCATCACTGAGTAGATTGACGTATGTTCAAAGTTTACATTTTCTCAGAGCTTACCGAAAATCTCATTTAAAGAGGCATTTTTTAGACATCGAAGCACTGGATATATTAAAAAGGAGAGCATTTCTAATGGTTTTTGGTCTACGTTTGTGATCGTTGCGACCACAACAGGTGTTGTTATCCAAACCATGATGTTTTCTCATCCTAAGCATTGAGACAAGCGATACATAGAAAATTCAACCTAAACGCACGTGGAGTTGCAACATCAAGAAATGCTCAATTTAAAGTTGTCGCTGTTTTTTGGGGGGTTATCATAATAATCTTAATGTGACACCTTTTGTTGCAAGAACTAACACAGAAGTGATTTAGAGTATGTTGGCGGGTGTTTATCTGTATGTGGACTGAGCAGTCATGAATCTTGGCAGGTGTGGAGGTTGAGTTAGAGGATGGGTGTGGTCTGATGCAGTAATGTGGTGATTAGTAATGAGTAGTCCTGGGTCGGGACATAAACATGTTGATGGGCGTCCTGGCTGGAGGATTCCCTCGTAAGACAATCTTTTTATAGTTTTGTGTGCCCTAAAAAAAAAGATCTTTTCGTATATAAATCGTATATATAAACACATCTGCAAATCCTTTTGTATGCATTCATTAATATCGAGACTGATCTGACTGTGTTCACTGGAGTGAACATTTCACCCAATGACATAAATTAAATGGGATGTTCTGCCTTTTAAATTCTTTCAGATCTGTGTTATTTCACTCCATCCGCAGCTGATCCAACACACACTCAGCAGTTTTCAGTCGAGCTCGGCAGCCGGAGCCTCGATCGTCTCGCAGTAAATTTGATGGGCAGGAGATAGTCGTCCCCTGGGAGATAAACATCCGGCTGTCGGTTAAATCACCATCGAAAACACTCGAGACAAACGACTCAAATATATTTTCCCTTTGTGTCTTTTATTCCCTTTGCGCTCAGCTGTTTTATTATCAGCAAACTCTTCATGTCAGTGGTTTTTACTCTTTTACGTCTCCAATAACACGCGTTTTAGCCACTGTTGACAAGTGTAGAACGCATTTAACACAATTATTGCATTCAGTTTCTCTGACAAACTCAAGTTTCTTCACTGACTCTCTGACCAGGTTTTCTGTCAGTCTGAGCAGTCAACACACAGCAACTTACAGTTTATGATACAGTGCAGGATTATAATGACGGTTCTGTGTGCATTAACTTCTAAATAAGTTGGTTCCACTTTACTGAGCGAGGTCTGATTCACACCAGGTGTGAGGGCTCATGCTGTGATCCCCAGTGGACTGAAGTAAGGATGTATAGTAATGTCTCTGTGTCTCTGCATAAAACATCAGACAAGGCAAGAAATTCAGACTCTTGAATCAGAAGAAGAAAACAAATACATTTCTGTTATCTGAATAATCGTTTTTGCTCACAGTCTAAAATTTAACTAGAAGCACTCCAACAAATCAGCAGCAATTTTTCATTATATTTGCATTTTTTTTCCTGCATTGACATCACAGATGACATGTACCAGATATATTTTGATGTTTTAATATAAATGAATATGATGCAATTCAAAGTAAGAATAGTAAAAAAAAGACGTTCAGTGCTCCTCCTTTTACTTAACTTTGGATTTGATCTTGTTTTCTTGTCTGTGGCATAAATTCTTGCAAAATTTCACTTATATCTTTCATGTTTTTGAGACATCCTGCTGACAAACACACAAATTGAATAAAAATAAATAAATAAATGAAAGTACCCCATGGTTCTTGAGACATCTCACAGAGCTGGGACATTTAAGTCAATGAGGAGTTTCTCAGATTTAATTGCAACTTGGCAATTGTGAAAATAGACGTCAGCTTGATTTAAAGTAGCAGACACAAATGTATTGCTGCTAGTACAACACTCAATCTGACAGTTAGAAACCCTCGAGTTGACCCTCCAAAGTCAGGAGCCGGCAGTCAGATCAGTGAAAGAACAGGCAACTCAACAAACACAGAAGTGAACGCTGGGCTTAAATACAAGCTGAGCTGACGAGGGGGTGAGGTGCAGATGGAGAAACACAGTGGAGGAACCAAGAGAGCAGGGAAAGGAGCTGATAGTCTTGGAGGAACACCGGGAACAGGACAGGACTGTGGTGGTGCAGAGCAGGTGTGGAGGGAAATGAGACTGGGCAGACACAGGAGGAGAGCGGAGCAAGAAACAACATGAAAACCCAGAAAACAAATTAAGCAGATATGAAGCTGTCTGTCTTTACTTAATCACTGTTTATTTTTATTCAATTTGTATCCAAAGTAATTGCATCTCCTTTTACAAAAATGACACGAGAAGTGGTGAAATAACTTCAACTTCTTTCAGCAATTTTACAGAAATTAGTGTGAGTATTTTGAGGGTAGCCAGAATAAAGAGCTAGAGTACTTTCAAACTAATTGATTTTATTATATTTAGAAAAGGTTAAATAATCTCACTCTAACAGACACTTACTGCAAGTAACTGATTTTGAAAGGTTAATTTATTCAAATTGCCAATTCCTTAAATCAAATTTTCTTAAATCAAGTTTCTTCATATTTCTCCTCTTTAATATCGTTAGCTTTTCAGCAGCTGTGGCTTTTCTAAAACCAGCTGCTTTATCTTGATCCTCTCCTGATCCGGACTCCCACACTGGAACTTTGGTCTCTCCTGTTCTCCACATCTTCATCCTCTGTCTCATCCCCAGCAGCTTCTGTCGGCTTTATTTTGTAATTTTCCCGCTGAGGTTGAGCCTGCGACCTGCTACTCGTTGTTGTAGCGGACGAGGTGAACCGAAGCAGGGTGTTGTGTGGGGGGGTTACACACTTCTACTCCGCTACATCTCCTCGTCTGGCTGCACTGCGGCCTTTTGTCCTTGTCTTGTCCGCTGACAGGAAGTGGCGGTCCGGGGCTGGTACCTGCCACATACCGTGACATGCTCACAAAGCAAGCAGGGACAAGCAGATTTGGGGAGATTCACAGAAAGAAAGAAGATGTGGGGAAGAAAGAGGATTTTTGCTCTGAAAGACGGCGGCAGCTGCGGCTGCTATCAGCAGTTCTTTGTTGCTGGAGAAAAGCCAGCAGGTTTCCTCCACTTTATCTGATAGACAGACAGACGAGCCTCCGTCTGGGGTCGGACAAATCGCAGGGGTCGACCTGACCAGACCGCAGCAACTCCTTTTTAACAACAGGATCACACAGACCTTTCAGAGACTGCCATCTGAAGGCCACGTCATAGCCGTCATGTCTGCTGGGGACCACAAAGAGAGGAGTCTGATAACGTCACAACCACTGACTGAGCACATTGGCAGCACAGGCAGCAGGATCTGATGACAAACACTTAAAGCACATGGCTAAATACAAACCTGATAATCAGTCTGATAGCATTTTAAATCAATTTGAGTTTGGGTGTTTGTTGTGTTCCTTTGTTTTCTATCAGTAGAGAGTGATGCATCCGTCCTGCCAACAGCCGTCCTTTTCCATCCACACAGAAGCTTTGGAAGTGGCTGCCCTCGGAGCAAAAGCCCAGTATTGTCAACAACAATCTGCACAATGTATACTGTTCTACATGCTTGTCACCAGTTACGGGGCCGTTTTTCTGATGCTGTTTTTCACTAGGTGAATTTTTTTAAACTGGGCGACTTGCAAACAAAACACTGCACGAGTTGGATCCATATATACAATTCTCGACAGTCCACACGATGTCTTTTTAGCTCAAGCCATTAGCTGTTAACATTTGTGAGCCAGCACAAGACGGCAGGATGACATGTTTGTAGCCATCTTTCAACTGAATGTTTGTTTTGTTTCTCTGAATATTAACTGTTAGATTCTTTGACGACTTTTTAGTGTCACCAGGCTTACATCTTGTATCTGTCCGTTTAAGATAGTCAACATATATACATGGACTTTAAACATGTAAACATTAGTTAAAGCAGAGGAAGACGACTTTCAATGCTCCCTCCTCCCAGAGTATCCTTCTGATATAACTGTTGGTGTTTACAACAGGGCTACTGCTAGCAGTCTGGCTATTGTCAAAAACAGCAACTGTAAGAATCCCAGTTTGATCCTGAAACTCTGATCTTGGTGCTGTGAAAAGGCAGAAGAAAACTGCTGGTTGTACTAATAAGTTGACAGCTTTTGGAGGATTAATACTCGTTTTGAAGTCTCTCAAGTCTCGGTGATGAGAGGAAACATGTCAATGGGGAACAGACTTTGACACAACACCGGAGCGAATGTCCGTCTGTTCAGTCCTGTTTCACCTCGCTTTCTCTCACTCTCCCTCTTCCTCTTCTCCTTCTTTGCCTCCTCAATCAGTGAGCTCCTTTTTTTCTTTTGCAGTGTAGACTTTCCACCGTTATTCACATTGTTCGACTGTTACCTGGGGATAGTGACAGGGGAAAACAATGCCTCTTTCTACGCAATATTTCTCATACTTATTTCACATTCATTTTGAAAACTGACATATTCAAGAGGAATGTTGCTTCCAAACAAACGATTACAGATACATTTCTTTGTGAATCGTAGTAGTTTAAGTAGTAGTTAAAGCATGTCATGAAAACACCTCATTACATTAGACTTTGATGTAACATGTCATAATATTATCACAAGACCCATTATGAGCTTTTTTCTGTATATATTGTGTAGGGAAACATCTCACTGCATCCTGCATTTTCTGTTTAGCTGAAAGCAGAGGAGATATTTTGAGCAAGTACAACCTCCCATGTGTTTAAAGCTGCTCATCAGTACTACTCCTCTCCCTCTTGTTTTGGGCGTCTTCTCTCTGAGGTCGGTGCATTAAAAATTGAAAGCCCTCTTTGTGTCGATGCTGAGGGGAGAGAAAACAGCGACGATGCTGCTTTTGAGTGCTACTCCTGTGCTCTTGAAAAGCCGACATCAATGAAACAGGGAGGGAGAAGGAGAGAAAAAAAAAAGGAAAAGGCGACATGAAGAAGTTGTTGTCACTCTGTTTGTTTTTAATGTTGAGATGTTAAAAAAAGCTGTCGGAGTGCTGTGGTTGTGGTGAGACGAGCACATACAGTACAGGATGTTAGATCCTTCTCCCACAGGAGTCTGACACAGAAAAAAAAAAATAAAAAATACACATCACAGCTGCTGCACTCGTCTCCAGCAACCAGCAGCCCTCAGTCACTAATTCATGTACAGCTGCTCAAACAAACGCAGGCCTTGTGAATTGGATTCTAATAAATCTCAATATTGTTATTATGATAATTATCTTTATTCTCAATAAGTCTTTTCTTTTGTTTTTGTATCTGCATTTTTGACTGCATGTGCCAGCTCAGCTGTTTTCTGCCAGTCAGGCATTCGAGTACAGTGAGAGTTTTTTTTATTTAAAGCTAGTTAGTGCTGAGACAGTGATGTGCCAGTGAGAAAGAGTATGGAGGCGAGTGGTTCAGCCTCCTTCATCAGTCCTCCTGACGATATCCAAACCTCTTTGTTTACATAAACAATTAACACTTGTTAAAGAACGGAGTAAACAGACTCAGTCTAATACCAAGATATATACCACAATACGAGAACAATGCTGATCTTTATTTCAGCAACTTTCACATGAATCATCACCTGGTAAGGATGGAGTAATTCCTATGTTCCCAAGATTTGTATGGCACTTAATGCGAGCACTACAAAGGGTCCCATCTTCCTCTGCTCAAGGGTTAGTTGTCCCAAACACAATAGGGCTTCATGAGTGTGAACTGAAGTGGCGAACATTGGACCCTGTGGAAATATGCTCCCAGCATCCTTTTTCAAGGTCAGATGTTCCTGAGATGAGAACCTTGCCTCATGGGAATAGGATCCTGAGAACGTAGGACCCAGGGAACATGAGATCCTGTGAACATAGGGCTTCGAAAACCCAGGATCTTGAGAACAAAGGGCCATGGAAATATACAATCTTGGGAGCATAGGAACCTGGTGACTTTTGAAACTTTGGACCCTGCCAAGAACCGTGAGGACAAAGGGCCCTGGAAACATTGAGAGCCCAGGACCCTGCAAACAACCTTGAGAACACAGGAGCCGGATCGTGGGGATGTAGTTCCCTCACTGATGATCCGGTGAGTTATGGCCATTAGTATGGCATTTTCTCAATTATGTACCCACAAAACCCATGAATTTTAGCTGCTGTTACCATGGATAATCAGAAGGCTTGATTTTGACAACATGGATCACAAAACTTCACCATAGTTACTTTATTTATCAAAAGCTGACACTGAATCTTTAGGTGAACTCACAACACAAGATTTATCTCTGTGACTGAATGAAATACACACAAACAACTCGTCTATGGTTTTCTGTTCAAGGGTTTGAGCTTTTGACTCCGGAGGCAGAGTTTATTGTCCATGCAAGGTCTTAAAGAGCTTCAACTGTGTATGAAAAGATGGAGTCCAGGGTTATTAAATAACCCTGCCATGAAAAAAATATTACGTGGAAAGTGAAAACGCTCACTTTTTGTAAAGTTTTTAAGATAAAAAGATCAAAGCTCAATAATGGGCTGGCAAAATGTACCTTTTAGGCTGATTATATCTTTGCAAAGGCCATTAGATTATTAGATTATTTCTGAAATGCATTTTCAGAATGTTGAAAACAAGGTTATTTTTCTTAGATGATAAGTTCACACTTCAGACACATATTTTCAGTAATGCACAGGAAGCTTCTTTAGCTGCCATGACCATGTGTATACCAGAGGTAATGTGTAAGTGAATGAGTCTTCTAACACATCCATCTATCCATCCATCCATCCATCCATTCACCCATCCATCACTCCTCCTGCAGTCCTGACAGCAGGCGACAGAGGGCTCTCTCCCCTTAGGCAGGCAGGCAGGCAGGCAGCAGATGGGTGGGTGGGGGTCCTGATTGACAGCCGCAGTGTTGGAGGGAAAGAAGAGTTTGCCTTGGGTTGCCAGAAACCCTGCTGAATAGAAGCTTACATGATAATGGTAAGAGTTGAGTACACATGCAGCTTTTTGTTGGTGGAAGGGAGGAAAAAAAACAAAAAAACACAAAGATGCTGAATCTTCTGTTGCGTCTCGTCTACAAGCTGCTGAGACTAGAGGCAGGATTAAAAGCTTCTGGGTTCATGGCGTCTCACTACTTTTTGGGTTTAGTTTGATTCGGTGCTTGCATTTGTTTGCGGGGTTGTGTTTCTGTCATCTCATCCTGCTCTGCAAATATCTAATCAGCCTGCTGTGCAACACTGCTTTTTAATGTTTAGAATATCTGCCTGATGGTTCAACTGCGAGAAAAATACGATGCTCCGGTAGACGAAAACACCACAGCTGAATGTGTGCACAGACACTGATTATACATTTATACCTTAATTTATCAGGCAAACGCTTTAAAATCAGCTGGTGTGCCACTGTCATCACAGACTGTGAAAACGTAATGTCAGCCAAACATCTTTCATACTTCCCGTCTCAAAAAACTTTTGAGAAACAGTTTTAGAATACTTTAAATGTTGCATTGTTGACTTCCATGTTTGTTGGCTCGCAGTGATACAGCTGAAACAATTGGTTTGTTAACTGATTGGTCAATCAACAGATCATCATAGCCATTGTCTGAACAGAAATACCTAAAAATGTGAAGATTTGGATGTCTTGCGTTGTAATATTTAGCTTTTTAATCAAGTAAGAGAATAGCTAGCAGACAAATCAATCATGTGCTGTAGTGGGCACATCGCTACATTTCTGTGTTTTATGTCTACTGCCAAATAGTAACACTGCTCACCAGTGATGGGAATAACGGTGTTAGAATAAACAGCGTTACTAACAGGTAATCTAACCAATTACTATTTCCAGAATTACAACGCCGTTACCGTTACTGACAATTAAATGTTACATTACAAACTGAAGCTGCTCATTGAAGCTGTTGGCATCTGACTCGGCTCTCAGCCACAGAAGCTACAGCTTTGGTGAGGGAGGAGGGAGGGGCGGGACAACCTCATAAGTGATGATGGTAGAGTGAGAGTTCGTAAGCCAATCAGAGGCAGTGTTCAGTTTACACACAAACAACACACACACACAGCAGCCTCTCACACACAAACTAGCAGAGGTAAGCTGCAGCAAGGCGAGTCCGGAGGGAAAGTTAACGTTTTCAAAGTGGAAGTACAGACACCACTTTAATCTCCACGTCCGTTGTAAGCAACTCTGATCTAATGGAGCATCTCTCAGCGGCACACGCTTCTACAACACTAGTGGCCAAAAACACCGTTGTTGACTGTTGATGATGATAACAGGCCGGGTGTGGCTAACGTGAGCTCTGCTAACACAGAAGGACATGGAGCCGTCCAAGCAGCTAAAGCTAGAATTGTCTGCTCCAGCTTCACAACAACTTGTGACACGGACTGAATTCAATGATAGGCAGATATGTTGTTAAGAACATGCTCCTGCTATCAACAGCTGACTCAGACTCCTTCAGAGCCCTCATTGGTGAAATATCGGGGAGAGCAGGAGCCGGTCCGCCATGCAGAAAGACATTTTCTAAATACATAGATGCCGAGTATGCTAAAATAAATGCCGAGCTCAAAATGGGGGATAATTAAAAGTAACACAATAGTTACTTTTCCTGGTAACTTGTTACTTTTATAATGGAGTAATTCCGTTACTTACTCAGTTACTTTTTGGGAGAAGTACCTAGTAACTATAACTAATTACTGTTTTAAAGTAACGTGCCCAACACTGCTGCTCACATACTGTAGCGTACAATTTTGACAGATTTTACCATTTCCATTTTCTGCTTCTTTAAACTATATCTCATCGACATTTTGGAGAAAAACATTGTACTTCTTTCTCCGCTATACTTTAAAGTGCATACATAAGTTAAATATACAGTGTCAATATTTTACTTTTGGAATTGACCTCTTTTCCAATTCAGAATCAATAGGGAGCAGCATATCTGCTGCTAACTGTAGCTACCGTTAGCTAGTTAACTATGCAGCTAATAGTTCGGACTGAGAGCTGAGGGCTCTGTGGAACTGCAGTGGTTAATATGATGGCATATTTCTAGCACAAGAGCGCTGGCTCAAGATGGACCAGGGCTAGCTGGTTAGCATGCTAACTTCAGATAAACGTTATGATGTCTAAACTTTTATTTCTTCACATTCTCTTGATAATTTTACCATATTCTCAAGTTTAAACTAAAAATCTTTCTCATCTTCTCCTGAAATACATTTATTTGGCAGAAATTAGTTTTGATCCTTAATTAAGTTTAATTTGCTATCAACGTTGTTAAATTCTCCTCAGCATTTGAAGCAGCAGGGGACTTGTTTTAAAACGTAAAGAAAAAAACTAAAAAAATAAAGATAAAATGGCTCCACACAGGTCATCAGGAAGAATCCAAGTTATTTACACCTGTTTTCACCCTCCCCCCCAAAAAATTGAAAAAAATTATAATTAAAACCGCAACTGCTCCAGATTTTTCCGTCCCGTGCGGTGATCACAATGTGCCTCTAATATTAACTTTGTGTGCTTAGTACTTACTTGTACTAGTATTTGCTTTTGTGCTTATGATCCTGTGTGTTGCTTCACCAAGCAGAAACATTCAGCGCCTCTTCTCTCTGTTCCTGCTTGCCTGCTCCTCGCTGGCTCCGGTCTACACCGCCTGTCTACCCGCCAGCCTGGTCTTCTTCACTTACGCTCTCCCCGGAATTCCTCATTGCAATTAAATATTTGCTTCCTGTAAAGTACTCTCCAATCCCTGGACATGGTTTGCAGAAAATCTGAACACAGAATAATCGGGCCGCATGAACCCAGCAGAGACTGAACATCTGAGGAATGCCATCACCTCTCAAGGAATTATGCTCGGACACCACGAGCAGATCTTATTGGTGTACTGTTTTTGTCAATTTGATACAAAGTACAGTTTGTTACGTCTTATTAGCTTATTTTTTTTGTCTAATTTGATACAAAATACTTCTTTTTACGTCTTATTGGTGTATTGTTTTTGTCTAATTTGATACAAATAAGGGCCTGTTACGTCTTATTAATGTACTGTAAAATGAAGGGCGACCAATCTTTGTGAATTGAAAAGGTTTTGAAATATTCTCAGTAGTAAGTTGAAATGTAGGTGCATTGAAAATTATGTTAATAGTATTCAGACACTTTTATAATCAGTTTGTATTATGAATTGCAGGTATACTCCTTTCTAGGTCTTCCTCAACAAACTGCAGCATGAGAAGCCCAGGCTTCATGCTCTGCATAGTGAGATGGTGCTGCTGGTTAGAGACCTTCTCTGCAAATTCATGAAGCTCAATGCCATCCCCTTGGATGTGAAGAGCTTGTTAAAGTTAGATATCCAGAACCGAGACCTTCATTACCCAGACAAATGGTTGGAAAATTTGGCTATTTTGCTGTGAACAAGGCAGGGATGGAGAAAAGCCCTGGGTGCAAGAGGTGTACCACACACTCAGAGAAGGCTATGTCAAGGCAACCACATTCCTGTTAAAAAACCTTCCCTTGGGCAACAAAGTGATATCCTCCTTGCCTGCATTATTAGGGCCCCATGATTTCCGCGATCACGGAATCGCGGACGGAATCGCGGAATTGGCCGATTAAAACGGAATCTACTTTTTAACGCGGAATATCGCGGAATTTGTCATAATTTCACTGAAATGCTGTTTTCATGTGGAAGAGGAACGTATGTCTGGGGAAAACTGCACAGAGGGAAGCAAATCTGGGTGGCACAACAAGCGGCGTCCGCCCCCCTCAGCTCCCCCGTCAAAACATTGTAAGCATGGCGAAGCGGCTGCCCACGGCTCTGTCTTCATCGGCGAAAAAACTGAGAAACTTGACTTTTGCCCCTCAGTACAGTCAGAGCCGAGCAGTTCCCGAACGACTTTTATGTGTCAGGTGAACGTTGTTTTGCAAAGAAGCAGACCTGAGAAATCATTATTAAAGGTGTAATGCGTGGGCGTTAGCCACCTGTCCGATTCATATTATCGGAATAATACCAGAGTGACTGCTAACAGTAGCTGCTGTTAGCTAGTTAGCCCAGTTAGCCAAAGCCCTCTTAGCTGACTCTACCTGGGCTGGGAGCCCAGAGGACAGCAGGAGGGCTGGTGTTTTCACTGCTAGCTGGTTAGTATGCTAAGTTGACATAACGTTACGAGTATAATTTCTAATTTTGTTGGTCATCTTTGCACATTTTTTTAATATTTACAACTTAAATTTTCAGAACAATTTTGGTATGCAAACATGTCCTGGACCTGCCTGAGAGCTGACCATGTTTTTTTTTAATAAAACCCAAATGAAACCCATAAAAACACAAAATATACTACTGTATGAAGACATGATGAAGTCAAATTTTTTTGATGCACTTTACTGTACTGTACGGTACAGTATTGAGGAAGTATGTTTGTCACCTCAATAAATTTAAGATAATTTCTATTTATTTTGTGTACATTTTAGTCATTTACATTAAAAACACACTGTTTTTGGTAGTATAATAAAAAATCGGGATTCCAAAAAATTATAACGGAAAAAACGGAATTCCCAAAAATTAAAACGGAAAAAACGGAATTTGGGAAAAAATAAAACGGAATTTGGGAAAAAATACAACGGATTTTATAGGGCCCTACATTATTGCCGTCATTAATGCAGGATCAACAGGTTCTAGCTGCATTTAAGCACCTTGGCCAAGGCTCTGCCAAATATATCACCACTGATGAACTGGGCCAGCTGGATGCAGAGGTGAGGGCATACCAGACTGACATAGATCTGGAGGGCAAGGACAAAGGTTTTGATGAGAATGCAGCGCAGACTGATGTTGACTGGTAGAGAGATAAACTTCCCATGAAGGCACCAGAAGGAGAATTCCAATTTCCTGCCTTGGGGAAATTGGTAAAGGCACTGCTCTCATTGTTTACCGGCCCTCTTGTTGAAGGAAGTTTCAACATTATGGATGATATCATTGAAAAATATAGGGTCAATAAGCTAAATATTGAGACATATGAAGGCCTGGCAATGATAAAATCACACCTGAAGGCAGCAGAACGAACAGCCTCTACGATGAAGATCAGTGCTACATTGAGGAGTTTGTGTCTGTCGTCCTATGACCGATACAAAGATCATCTAAAGAAGGAGAAGATTAGCAGTGACAAGGAATGCAAAATCAGGGAAGTTTTAAAGGTCATCCTGCCACCCTTCTTCCTCCTTAACCAGAAGAGTTACCCCTGCAGGCCACCTCCACTCCTCCTCCTCCTGCCAATTTTCCAAAGCCATCCCTGCAGCAAAACCACCCTCCTCAAAAAGGCCCTACTGCAGGATCCACCTAGCCATTTTCAAGGCGTCACGTGCAAAAAAAACGAACAAAAAAAAAAACATTATTGGTGACACATCTACAAAAATATTACTGCATTTAAAAATGATAAGCATTTATATTTCATATGAGCTCATTCATGCATGCTTGCGCCCTCCCAGAACTCCCATTCCCCACACTGGCTTACTTTCATTCTTAAAAATTGGGTCCGTCTAATTTTCCTTCTGTTGCGGGTCGGGCGTCGGTATCAATTTATAGTGGGTCGGCTCGGGTGCGGAATGTAATTTGTGCAACTGTCGGTAAAACGGGTCAGATGATGAGGGTAATCGGGAACTGTTAGCTGTCGTCCTCGCCCTCCAAGAGTGGAGATACTGGCCTGAGGGAGCATTCCATCCCTTCCTCATTTGGACCAATCACCGAAATGCCAAGTGACTAAAATCCCGCCAGGCTCTCTGGATGCTGTTCCTGCAACATTTCTACTACACCCCACCTACCGTCCAGGCTCCAGGAACACCAAGCCAGATGCTCTCTCGCCAGTTCTCCATTTCTGATGAGGAAGGCACAGACGAGCCCATCATGCCCCCCAGTGCGTGGTTTGCTGCAGCCAGGTGGGACATTGAGTGGTCTTTGAAGGCGGCGCAGCACACTCAGTCCTCCCTGAGTGACTGTCCACTCGGCCGGGTGTCTGTGCCAGACACCACCAGGTCCCAGGTGCTCCAGTGGGGCATTCATCTGAGGACCTTATTTCTTATCAGACAGCGTTTTTGGTGGTTCACATTGTATCCGGACACTAAGGAGTTCGTCTCTGCCTGCTCTATCTGCACCCGCAGTAAAGCCTCCCACCATGCACCTGCCGGATTACTCCAACCCCTGCCTGTTCCCCACCGACGCTGATCACACCAATTATTTTCCAAAATATCAGCTATTCATTCAACAAGCTAAACACTTCAAAATGATACTTCCATTGATCAATAATGAACATTTGTTCATAATTTCAGAGGAGGACGGAATGCCGTTTGTCAAGCACTTGTCTGAAAGAGTTAATGGACTCTATAAACTTTCTTGTAAAGCATCACACTGAACACGAAGTTCATTATTTGCGTTATTCTGATGAGAAAATAAGAGTCATGATGCTCACACACACACACACACACACTGATTATCCTTTTGATTTGCTTCAAACACTTCTCTCAGCTGTCAGAGTTAAAAGGCGTGTGCATGAGAGACAAAAAAGACGAGCCCGGGAGCAGGCTTGGCATCGCTTGACTTACATCTGTTGTCATGGCAACGGAGGACTCCGTGACATATCTGTCAAAAAAGAAATGACTTGTGAATCAATGTTATACCTGGCTGAAATCTGGCCATTTCAGTTGCTGCTTATTGTTAGGAGTAGAAGGATTGTACTTTTCTTTCTTTTCTCTTTCCCTCTGTTTTTCACAAATTAATGGACTGGTTTTCATGAGAGATCTGAGGTGTGGTTAAGCGGTGCTAAGGCTGAGATGACCTCACTTGGAGAGGTGTGTGGCTTCCTCCCCTGGAATCCAGGAAAAAAAGAGACTCACCCGTGTGTGTGGGGGGCCGGGGCTGTGCGGTAGCCTGAGTGAGCGCCACGCTGAAGACACCGACTGAGGTCTGAAGACGAGACGCACCTTAACCTCCTGAGAACCAGCCTGGTGCACAAAGACCCATGCACCATCATTCTTTTAAAAACTTTGAACTGAAAACCAAAGACGGAGCTCACCGCTTTTGAGAGAGCGCAGGTCTGGAAGACCAGCGATCTCCAGTAGGCCGACCCACCTCCACACTTTTCTCTAGGTGAAAACCAGTCCATCTCCGCTCTGCTTCTTTCCCACATTCTTTCTCCTTCTCACACACTCCAGGTTAGGACTAGCATATGTTACTTTTACTTAAATCTCCATAGACCCGATTAGTCCGTAACACTCACTTTTTTCATCTACAGATTTCTGACTGCAGTGTACAATAAAAGAGGAGGCAACATTACGTAAAACACAGAAACGATGGCGTAGCAAGAGGTGAGAAGCAGTGGACAGAGGAGCTCACAGAACCCAACACTTGCTGTGTAACAATACTGAAAGTAAAAGACACTGACAATGAAGGATGGTGAATTGAAAATGTTACACAATTGAAATAAAGTTCCTCCTTGTCAAGCAAAGATTAAAATGCAAGAGTTTTTAAAGGAGTTTTGTAAAGAAAGAAGTATGATTTCCCAGATGAACTTGATTTTTTCCCTACACTTTGAAAATACGTAGCTTCTCGTTGCTACTGGTGACCATCTCACACACCTGCACCAACTGCAGACTTTTTAGGCAGCCTGAATCATGCAGTTTGTTGACATTTCAACAGTGACAGAAGTCAGTCCAAGTTTGAAATGCTGCTTAAAACACTGTTCAAGTAGAAGCAATGCGAAGTGTACAGAATCTGCCAACATGAGGAGGCCAACGTCAACACATTCAGATTAGTTCTGATCATCATTGACTGGAAAAATAGCGGACATATGTGGACCGAAACGGAGCCAGAATAAAGCTTGGGTTGTACCAGCCAACCACTATCTTGACAGTACCTGTCTCCACCTAACACCCAGCTAATGAAAAAATGGGCAAAGAAGCAGAGTGCGGATGGAGCCTAGTTAATTTAACAAACTTAACTAGCTGGAAGTTACTAAGCTAGCTATGGCTAATAAACTAGCGGTGCTCAAATGTAAAAGATCAGCAGATTTCGTCTTCGCCTTGCTTTAATCGCAAAAGTTCAGGATCGTTTGAGTTAAAGTTGAGATACATCCGGCCCAATATGAGAAAATATCTTTTGGGGAAACTCTGTTAATGACTTTGATGAGGAGCCTTGAAGAAGCTGCTCTGAAAGCAAAAAACATCTTTACCAACACTGTATCAACTTGTTTTTTTTTGTTACCCATCAATATTAAATGCACTCAGGCTGCCAGTCTGTCCTTTCAAGGATAGATGTGTATGTGGCAAAAGCTAAATGTATGTATAAAGACTTTGTTGATTACACCTGGTATTGATTCTCCTATCAAAATCAATACATTTAAAAAAAGGGACACAGCTATCACAGTTTACTGAAAAGGAAGATTTCAGGAGGTGAAGTGAGACAGTTTGATGTTTCTAAGGTTTGTCTTTCTCCCCGTCCACCCATCATCTCTCCTGTAGTCTTTGTGTGTTGTGGCGTGATTAGCCGCCTCTAAATGGGATACATGCTTTGGTGTAAACACAGGGGATTAGCTGCAGACAAACACACCTATCAAACAATTAATACACTAATCAGCTACCTTTCACTGCCATTAATGCTGCTTAGCAACTATCCAAAAACCCTTTTCAGTCCTCGCCCTGTTTGACACTTCTGAAGTAAATTGTTTTTTTCCTCTGCTCATTTTTATTTTTTTTCCACAAAAGAGCTCTGGCTGTTCATTCTCTGATTTTCTGCTCAGACTCTGCTTCCTTCACTGAATTGGTCTCAGATGAAACAGCAGGCCGATTCCATTTGTCCAACTCCTCTTTTTCATTTTTTTTGTCATTCTGACATGCCATAATTCATTCACTCACCGTTCGCTTTTCTCTGCTCAGGAAACATGAAGTGAACTACAGGCGTCCAGGGCTGGATAATGATGCAGTGGATGTTAAACATATTCAAGTTTATTTTTTCATTCGAGAAAAAGCCCAACAAAGACTCTCCAGCCTTGGAAGGAGATGTTATTTGAGTAGAAGTGGTTTAGTTAGCAGTAAAATACACTGCAGTATGACAATTAAAGTGTTAGTCTGATAAATAGTCCATAAAAATAGATTTAAAAAGCATTTTAAGCTTATTGTATCAGATTGTGTTTTGATAATACACTTTAAAATGGAGTTATTAAAGCTATCCAGTGACTGTGGTGAAAGTGAAATTGCATCATAAAGAACCAAATTAAACTTAGTTTTTAATAAATTCAGACTAAAGGGCCTGGACCTTGTATTAAAAATCTCCACCCATTACTTAAAATGTACTGAATATCACAGTACATGCTTCTCTCATAATATTCATTGAACTTTCAGGTAATTTTTACAAGAAAAATATACAAAAGTATATATTTGTTCTACCTGAAACTCAATGGCCATAGCTTATGTTCTGTGATAAAACTGTACAAACAAAACATAATTGAGCACTTGATGCTACTATACCTCACACGCTTACATCCTTCCTAGAAACACACAGAAACATGCCCACACACATACACAGAAACAAACATAAAACAAATAAACATAATTTAGATATCAATTCAAAGTATTCTGATTCTGAAAGTGAATTTGATGTTGGCCTTCACTTGGAACATGCACCACAAGGAGCACCACAGGCTGCCGCTGGAGCGGCCCAAGAGCCAACAATGACAAAAAAACAAAACACTTCCACCGTTAATTGTGTTCTAATAGAGACTGATTGCATCATTAAACTATATGTTATCTCTATTGTTTGAAATAGAGATGAAGACAATTTATATTGATGGTTTAAGTAAAATTTTATTACAGCATTGTTTTTAAAACCCCACATACTGTGTATGTCCCAGATCAATTTGACCCAAGGGATATGAGAGGTGAAGAAAATACAAGGGTTAAGTAGCTGTCACACATTTATGATGTCAATTTGTTTCATTTATCTCAGTTAGAGTTCTCAACAGGCCTGAAAATTACAACCCGACCCGGCCCGCCGGTTTTAAGTCCGAACCCGACGCAGCCCAAGACACCAGCATGAATTGTCTGCCCGAACCCGGCCTGAACCCGACCCCCGCGCGCCTGAATTGTTTTCCTCATACACTTGTTATCATGATCAGACAGACAGCAGACGGAAAGGTGACGCGAGCCAGGAGACAGGTGCTGCGTCACCGTCAGCAGCAGCTCCCGCTGCAAAAAAGACACTGCGCTGCTACCAGTGGGAAAATATATTCGGAGAGACAGAAACAGACTGTTTCCCCACTCCTCGAAAAGCAAAGGTGAATTCACCTGTGGCAAGTTTACTTTTAGCCAATTCCATCTTCTCCAGCCAGGCTATAGGTGCGAGTATACGTCACGCAGCGGCTTCAGTTCTGCGTCTGTTTCCTCCCCATGAAGCAGCAGCCAGACTTACTCTTCACCACACGTGAAGTGCTGGTATGGAAAGAGGAAGCGCGCCTCAGCAGTAGCCTTTTTATGTGGAGTATGAGAAGGCGTGTTCTTAGTTTCGATTGGATAATAGATGTGTGATGTCATGATGGGTAATTAAGATTAATACTGAATAAAATACAAATCATGTGTTTGTTGTGAATGTGCAGTAGGTATCTTAGTCTAAGGAAGAATGAATTTAGAACTTGTTAGTGTGAGCAAGTGTCTATGCCTTGTAAACCTTTCCAACACTACATCATAGAGATCTGCCCTGATAGGCCAGTTGAATTGGAAAGGCGGACTCTCCCGCTATATATGTGAGTGGAATGGGAGATGGCGAGGAGGGGGCAGCAACCAGAGCGGTCTGAAGCTGAGTGAGAAATGTTTGTTTATTGTCTGTTTTTGAGACTATAAATAAAAGTCTTCTTTTTTTTTTTTTTTCCTGCACAACCCTTGCCAGTGTGATTTTTTTATCTTTCACCTTGCTTTGCTGCACCTCACCTAGTGACTCTGTTCATCCTGGTATTTTTGTTTCCTACGTATTACAATAGACGTCTGGGAGGTGGAACTAATTATCAATGCGCTGGTGCCTCGCCTGGAGTTGATTAAACAACACCTGACGAGCAAAAGCACCAAAAGGAGAAGAAGAGCTCCAGCTAGGCTAAATTATAAACATGTAAGCAGATGAAACAAGACAAGGAGAAGAACAAAGTAAGGAAGATTAACCCCATCTGAAGAGATAAGCGTCTTACGATGTATGCTTGCTGTGCAATATTGTAAGTTTAATATCACGGTTGTGATTTGCCTTGATGTACTTCGAGTGAGTTATATTACATTCTATGTTTGTGTAATCTTTAAGTGCATAAAATATTCAACTTAAAGGCAAGCAAGGAATATGTATACTAGCTCACACTGTGTAATATCCTGTTGGATTGCTTAAGTGGGGCATTAAGTTTGTACACAAGACATTCAGACATGCATTTCATTTATTGTATTTGTTCTTTTTCTCTCCTTCACTCAGTTCTTAGGGGTTGGGTTAGGCACATTAAACCCAGTTTCTTTGATCATGACCTGGTGCCTATCCTTGGAGGGCGCTACATGCCTGCCAGTCATGCTGCCACAGCAAACTAAAGCTCCAGTGAGATCATCCCTCTCAGAACTGAACAGCAGTGTTTAAATCAAATAATGTTGTAGTCGGCATGGTTGTTAGCTGTCTTCTTGCAGTCCTATAATAGACTGCCCCCCCTGCCCTGGCTCTAGCGACACATCAGCTCCTGTATGAAGTGCAAGGGTAAGTCCTGCAAGTAACCCATTAATGAAAAGCCTCCTCTCATAACCTCCATGATTTAGTCGATGACCAAGGGGGCGGCCATACTTTTCATCTTCTTAGTTGATCAGAATGGCCTGCTAGATTCTTCAAAGAAGAAAATGAAACAACTGAAGCTCTTGTAGCATCACTCGCAACTTCCTGAAAAATTAGTCAATGTCAGTCATGAATGCTGAAAACCTCTCTTGATTCTTCCATTTTCTGGAAATGGATGATCAAGAATCACAGCTGGACAATGTCACTGTGTGTGTGAGCTGTGAGGATTATCCTGAGGTTGAGTGTCATAATCAGACGTCCCAAAAGTCAGTTTATATGTACCTCTGAATAGGGGTGCACCGATCCGATATTAAGATCGGATATCAGCCCCGATATTGACAAAACAGCTGGATCAGGGATCGGAAAAATGAACAGATCCACGGGCTGATCCAGTTGTTTTTTTTTTCTCCGACGCAGCACATCCTACATCATTCGTCAGAGTATCGCATGCTGGAAGAGCACAACTTTTTACTAGTTTAATTTCAGGTTCAGCTGCTATGTTTTATTTTGGATTCCTGTTTGCAGGACAATGAACTTACTCACGTCACTTTTCTCCGCTGATTAGCTGTTAGCCCCGCCATCAGTTGTTAGCCTCACCGATCAGCTGTTAGCCTAACAACGCTAACTTTCAAACCGATGTACTCAATACTATGTGGGCTGTCCATCGTTGCTCTGTTGGTCATCCCTCCACCACAACTTCGGGGTTATTCACCGGCGGGCTGCTTTGTCGCTCTCCTCTGCTGCTGCGGTCTCTCCCGGCTCTCAGCGATGTTGGATAGTCGCTACTCCGCTGTTGCTGGCGGGGTCTTCAGGTGGAACACCTGGACCTCTGCTGTCACTTCACCCCAGGCTTTATCGCTTGGATTGGATCTCTTGGTCTCCTGCGTCACCCCCACTGTGTGCACAAAGCCTCCAGACACTAGTTTGTACACGGACGGTGCTACTGACTTCGGTGCTAATGTTCCCTCTGTGCTGACTGACAGGCGCTCCATTTATTCTTTGTTTTGTTTGTTCCACTTTGTTAAGTGTCCTTGAGTACCCTGACAGGTGCTATATAAATTAAATGTATTATTATTATTATTATTATTATTATTATTATTATCATTATTATTATTATCATCAATGTTACACATGTTTACAATGTTTGGTATATGTTTGATTATTTAGTCTTAGTTAGGAAAGTAATGTTTAGTTAGGAAAGTCTGGTGCCTTTAGTCTCTTCCACATGGTATAAGGTGGACGGTATACAGTTTATTATTAATTCAACAACGGTATCGGATCAGTACGGGTATCAACAGATACACAAAGTCCAGGCATCGGTATCGGTATCGGGACTGAAAAAGTCGGATTGGAACATCCCTACCTCTGAGGTGTTGCTGTGTTGCACTTTCTGTGTTTGCCCCAAACAACCCTGGAGATGAAGAACAAAACAGTGCCTCTGTCACAGAATGACAGTCTTTCTTGGTTGACCTTTGCTCTAAACTGATCAAAGGGAAAGATGTTTTATGGGAAAAATTCCTGCATAATAAACAGAAAGATTCATCCAACAAAGGCTGAAAAAGCATCCATGCTTTTCTGTCTCCATCAGATAAATGACAAATGGCATTTTGATCATATCAGGATCACCGCAGTGAAATCACCACAGCTGAAGGTGGCATATTGAACATGCACAGTGTACATAAATGCCTATGATGACTGCTGATGGCGCATGTGGGTCATACATCCTTTTTTGGTCATGGTCTACCTGAACAGGAAAAAAAAACAGCTCCAGAAAACCTAATTTGATTAAATGACTTTCATTTTTCATGCTTAAAAGCTCATTAAACCCACTCAAAGCTGTGTCATTATAACTCAAATGCAATCCAACTGCATACAAAGACATCTGTAATAGTTCTTGCCTCAAAGGTTCTTTTCTGGTAAATGTCCTTAGAATGACATTTCTGTCTAAGGAGTCTTCCAACTATAGAGCAGAACTCCAGTGACCAATCAGCCTTCCTCTTCTATGTACATAAAGTGCATTCAGCCTGAGATTTTGCTCCCCTCAGGGAAACACGCAACACACAGCTATTAACAAAACATCTTAGCGATTCAGCAAACAGTACACTGCCTCACTCAAACTACACACAGCATCCCTGTAGCGCCATTTATCATTGAAATCCCCTGGAGCATCCTCGCACAAAACTCTGAACCTAAACATATCCTCGCTCTAAGCAGAGATTTATAAATCTCCACCCTTCTTTCACGTTCTTCCTTTCTTTCTTCTCAGAAAACACTGTTTTTAGCCCTTCCCACGAAAAGAGTGAACAATTCCCCTGTTCCTCCAGCGTGTCTTGCTGAAAGAAAAATTTAGAAATAATAGCTTCTGTGAGTGCAGAGGAAAGTGAGGAGAGAAGGCAGGAACAGTAGTGGGTTTGTGCAGTGTTTTGTACATTGTAAAGTTCAGTTTGGCAGTTATACCTGCATGCAGAAAAAAATGTTGGTATCTTCTGAATCACTCTGGCAAAACATCTGTGGTTTCTTCGTGCAAGTTCAAACCCAGACCAGATTTCTAGTTCAGCAATCAAAGGTGATCACTGGAGGAAGAAGCATTTCCTCATTTTGCAAAGTTGCATAAGAATGGTCAACTTTACAACATTCTATTCATTTCAGTCGTCATGTAACCTTATTCACATTTACAGAATAAAATGACATGTTACATGCAGTTACTTGCACAGGTCAATACGTACCATATGGACATTTCAACAATATGTGTCACGTCACATCACATGTATAGGAATAGTGGTGACATGGCCAGCTGTTTGTGTCCCAATATCTTGCCAAAAAACTTTGTTGCCACAATTTCCAGCCATGTTGTGGCACCAGAACAGGATATTTCTGATGAGATGTTGAGAGAATTGCAAGATTATTTTGTGCCGACAAAACCATGTGTTTTTAATGAGACGTCGGGAAATTCCTAGAGAGTTTTGTGGCAACATTTTTGATGAGATGCAGCAACACAATTATTTGTTCTTGAGGAGATTTTGTGACATTTCCTCTCAGTTTTTTAGGTATGAATTATCCAGACATGTTTGTAGAAAAAAAAGCAGGTGTCTTTAATCAGACAGTGGGACCTTTCTGGCCATTCTCCATTCTCCAACAGATATGGATATTCTTAACAAGATCTCAGGACATTTTCAGCTGTTTGTGACAACAGCTGTTTCTACTGATACATTTAGTCATTTCTAGCCTTTTTTTTTTTTTTTTGCAACAAAAGCAGTATTTTTACATGACACATGGACATTTCTAGCACATTTTTTTGTTGTTTTTTTTTACAAACCATTGGGACATTTCCAGAGGGGAAAAAACCCTGGATATTTTAAACAGGACATTGGGATGTTTCAAACTGTGAGCAAAACCTTGTTCTTAACTCGGGATATTTCCAGCCATTTACTGGTCAACAAAACTCAATATTTCTGATGAGACATTATAAAAACTTCCAGCCATGTTTCTGCCAACAAACCTTGATATTTTTTTAACAAGATGTCCGGACATCACCAGCTGTGTTTGAAGCCGCAGAAGTAGATGTTTTTGACAAGATATGGGGACATTTCCAGACGTGTTTTTTCTTAAAAGGGTTTTAAACAAGACGTCAAGACAGTATCAGTCGTGCTTGTGTCACCAAAAATGGATATTTGTGATGAGACATTGGGGCAATTTCCAGCTGTTTGTGGTGACAAAACCAAGTATTTTAGCCTAAACATGATTATTAACCATAACCTCGAGGTTTTTGAACCTACACCTAACCAGGCCAGAAACACAGTGTTGTCACGACATAAATTGAAAATTAACCGTAGAAATTATATGAAGAAATGTGAAAATATGCGGCCGTTTTTGCTGTTGTCTCACAGAAGTTACATTTTGTGATACTGTTAGAAGACACATTTGCCCGCTTCCCCCTAATTAGTTTCTCACAGAGACGATGACAAGCAGCAAGCCCATTTTCAAGGCTTTAAAATATCTCCTCAAAAATCTGTGGGTGGTATTAGCGACTCTACAGGCAGATTTTTATGCAGAACATGGATCACCATCTGCGTGATGAAGACATATTAGGTGAGAAATATAGTTAAATGCTAATCCCGAACAGTGGAGACTCAGTGCAGCAGTTTGTCTCTGAGCTGCTTTTGTTCAGTGGATTTCTGGGAGTATTTGAGTTCAAAGCTGCAGCAGGAAAGAAGAAAAAAAAGGCAGCAGGAACTTGTGAGAATTCATCAGTGGGTTTACACTCTGCATGGGCAGCGTGGAGAAACAAGAAAACTAAAAATATACCTGTAATAATCTTTAAACAGCAACAACAGCCTCCTGCACATGTTCAGGTAGGACAGAAAGTCAGAGAGAGAGATTAGCAATGAATTGCAAATTACTTCCTGAGGTACCATAAGTATTGTATTAAAGGATGAAATTCACATCAAGCAAACATAGACACAGCTAATTATCTCCGCATGAATCACATTAAAGAAAGATGCCTAATTATGAAATAAGACAGGAACAAACTTTATTGAGTCTGGGGGGGAATTCTGCATTACAGTAGCAAAAGAAACTGACCGCAGAGGTGAAACAGAATACAGATGAGAAGAAGAGAAAATATACGAACAACAAATAAATCAAGGTAGATCAGATAAAGTTAGTGAAAGTTTCTATGTGCAAAACAAATAGTGCTGCTTCCTGATATTCCAACTCAGAGATTGTGACTAGATTTGCAGATTTTTAGCCATGTGTGCAGCTCCAGGGACCAATGTAGCTGACGGTCGGTCGGTCGGTCCACAACTATGGTCTGAAATGAAATATCTCAACTACCAGTGGACCGACTGTTCAAACATTCATGTACACATCAGTACATACACACCAGTACCTCAACGGAAACTAAGTGCACAGCTTGCTGACGGCTGTAACCAAGTTGATGTTTCTATTAAAACTATGAGCAACATACTAGGGATCAACACAGTATATGAAAAAAGCAATCAGCCGACAACTTAGCGACAACTTGAACAGAACTTATTACAGTTAGATCCTAAACAAAATAAGGAGACATCGGATGTAATGCATGCAGTTTCAACCCACAGCAACCTAAAATATAGCCAGAGACACATTTGTCTCTGACACATTTGCAGGATTGTTTGTGGCGACACAACCAGGTATTTTTAAACATGATGTTGAGACATCTCATGTCATGTTGTGGCAACAAAAAGGGATATTTTTGACAAAACATTGGGACATTTTTAGACGTGTTTGTGGCAACAAAAGCATGTGTTTTTAACAAAAGAGAGACGCACTGCTTTGCACAGGCTAAAATAAAAAAAATAAAAATACATTTGCACTAAAGTGCTATTGTGGTTGAACCATCATTATTGGAAAGTTTATTGGACCTTAAAGCAAAACTCTCGCCAAAAAGCAACCTATGCTTTTTTTGTGACTGTATTTGAGTCAAACTTTCGTGTAACAGGATAAGTACAACAAAGGAGGCACTTTCGAGATTCACCGTATTTATGTTTTCAGGTTCACAGGTTCGCTATTTTTAAAACACCAAGAAGGCTCGACACAATGTGAAACTTTGCAAGCTTCGCATTGAAAATTAGCTTGCCCGAAAACGAAACTACGGTAAATCTTAAAAGTGCCTCTTTCGTCCTAATTATTCTTTTTCACGAAGGTTTGACTCATATACATTCACAAATAAAGCATAGGTTGCTTTTTGGCGAGAGTTTCACTTTAAAGCGGCCTTGCCGACATGGTAACAGCCAGATTTTTTGGAGCGACGTCAGGACATCGAGACACATTTCTGGAAAAAAAAAGCAGAGACTTTTGAAGAGACGTCGGGACACGTGATCAGTGATCATCTGACTTTGTCACATCGCCCCAGCTAAGTGTTTCCCTCTTATTTTGTCAGTGTCTGTCTTGTGCTTCCTGTATTTTATTTTGTTACTAACCGTGTTGTCTCTGTTCTAGGTCTAGGTTCACCTGTGCCTCATTGTCTCACCTCCCTGTGTGCTTAAGTAGTCTGTCTCCCCCACCTTCTGTGCCTGACAGGCAGGAGAACTTCATGTCTTCAATGGGTGCTCAGTTTACCCTTGTTGTGGATCAGATGCAGAAGTCACAGTAGCTACCAGCGCCTCCCAGCAGCGCCGCGGCATCTCCTCCTGGACTCACCGTTCCTCTGTCTCCTCCCGTGCCTTTTCACCTCTCCAAGCCTGCTGTTTTCTCCGGGGACTCTGGGGATTGCACTGCTGTCCTCACACAGTGTGAACTCCATTTCGGGCTCCAGGCGCCTGCTTTTCCCTCTGATTGAGCCAGGGTTGCGTATATTATCTCCTACCTGGGTCGGGCCGAGGCTTGGGCCACAGCCGAATGGAGCCACGGTTCTGCCATCTGCAATTCTCTGGCCCTGTTCACCAAATCATTCACCCAGATCTCCTGGCGGCACGAGGACTTACTCTATGCAGGCGGAGGAGCCCATGCAGTTGGGATGCACCCATCTCTCTCTCGAGGAATGACGGCGTCGTATGGTGGAGGGGAGGTGTCTTTACTGTGGGCAGAACAGACATTATATCGCCACCTGCTCTCGGAGAGACTCGGCACCATCCAGCAAGGTAAGGGTGCTCACTAGCAGAACTTTATCCATTTCCAATCTTGCTAAACTGCATGTCTCAGTCACCCTTACCTCTCCTTCACAAACTGTTGTAACTCCAGTGTTTGATTCAGATTCAGGCTCAGATGCTAATTTCATGGACTTTTTTCTTGTTTTTTTTTCGGCCTTAAGATATATCGGCTTCAGAGACCCATAGAGGCCTTTGCACTGGACGGCAGACTTATCTGTAAGGTCACCCATCACACTCAGTCGCTTCTCCTCTCCTGTCTAGACTCCCACACGGAGAGGATTAGTTTCCATGTATTCAAGGCTCCTCAGCACTCACTAGTTTTAGGTCACCCCTGGCTCTTCTCACATAACCCACACATAGACTGGAACACTAATCAGGTGATATCTTGGGGAAAAGACTGTTTTAGAAATTGTTTTTCCACCCCCAAGGCTCTGACTCCCGCAGAGGACGCTAAATATCCCGATCTCTCTAAGGTTCCCTCCTGTTACCACCAGCTAAAGGAGGTGTTCAATAAGGCCCGAGCTCTCTCCCTTCCTCCACATTGCCCTTATGACTGTGCTATTGAGCTTCTTCCAGGAGCTTCTCCTCATAAGGGGAGGCTATACTCCATGTCCAGACCAGAAACCTTGGCCATGAGAAAGTACATCGATGAATCCCTCGTTCCTGGAATCATCCGTCCCTCCTCCTCACCTGCCGGGGAAGGATTTTTTCTTTGTGGACAAGAAAGATAAGTCTCTACGGCCCCAACGATTACAGAGGATTAAATGACCATCAAGAACAGGTACCCCCTCCCTTTGATCGCATCTGCTTTCAAGTCATTACATGGAGCCAAGTGGTTCACCAAATTAGATCTCTGCAACACCTATTAGTTGGTCAGAATCAGGGAGGAGGATGAGTGGAAGACTGCTTTAACACCCCCAGTGGCCATTATGAGTATCTGGTGATGCCTTTAGGCTTAACTAATGCTCCAGGAGTTTTCCAGGCACTGGTAAATGACGTCCTTAGGGACTTTTTGAATGACTTTGTTTGTCTCTACCTCGATGATATCCTGATCTTCTCTCCCGACGAGCAGTCTCATATCCAGCATGTCAGCCAGGTCCTGTAGCGTCTCCTCCAGCACCAGCTCTTTGTCAAGGCCGAGAAGTGTGAATTTCATGTTGACTCTGTGTCCTTCCTTGGCTTCAAGGTCTCCCAAGGCAAAGTGGTGAAGGATCAGGAGAAGGTGAGGGTGGTGGCTGAATGACTGATTCCCACCTCAAGGAAGGAGGTGCAGCGATTTTTGGGCTTTGCTAATTTCTATAGGAAGTTCATCAGAAATTTTAGCTCTACAGCTGCACTTAGACACTCTAACGTCTCCTAAGACTCTTTTCGAGTGGAATACCCGTGCCAATGCTGCCTACACTTCTCTTAAGAAGAGTTTCTCGTCTGCTCCCATACTCACCTTGCCAGATCATGAACGCCGGTTTATTGTGGATGCCTCAGACATTAGCATAGTAGCAGTTCTGTCCCAAAGGTCTGCAGCAGACGGTCACCTGCAACCCTGTGCTTTTCTCACCAGAAAGCTTTCCCCTGCAGAGAGAAACTATGATGTGGGGAACATAGAACTGCTGGTGGCACTTGGGGCGCCAGGATTTTTGATTGTGGGTGGGCCTCCAGAAAACTGAACGGTACAGTTAAAATAAGCCAAAAAAAAAACGGGTTCCCCTTCATCTCCGTTTCAGCGCTTTTCTGCAGCACTGAGGATAGCGAAACAGTAGCCTACCTGTGTGGCTCTTGTGTTACTGTCCTCAGCTCAGTGCTGAAGCGGACAAAGACATACACCTTGGCAGTAAGCCTAACTTCATTTATGTCTTTTGAACGTTCAATACACAAAAAGACTGAAACGGAAATATATCTTTGGAGGGTCTGTTTCTCTCCAACATCGGCTTGTCCAGTATGTCATTCCATCATTTCTGTAGGTCTGAGTTTTGCTGTACAGGTGATGATTTGCCCAGAGTAGAATCAACGTGCGTATTGTTTAACCTGGCCAACGTGCGTGTGGCTGGGAATGTACGGAGTTTGGGCTGGCTTACAGGCTCATCTATTGATGACAGGTCTAGCAGAGGTTGTGGCAGATCTGCGTTTGTGCTGGGCTGCTGAACCCTGTCTCCTATTACACATAAAACACTATCATAAGTTACCTCTGCCTACTGCCAATATTATTTTTCCTCCAGAAAATGTGCATACAGACAGCCAGACACTAACGTTAACGTTAGCCTAACTGTTTCTTGCCTTGCTGGTGTGAGAGGGTGGCTATGGGAGGACTTGATGCGGATAGGGCAGCCGAGCTGGATGGTAACTCGTCACTCGTAACATTACTTAAAATGACAGGAGTTTCCTCCTCCTGCTCCTCGGAGCGTTACTTGGTGAATTTAAATGAAAACAAGCTGCTTTGCTTTGCCATGTTGACATTTCATATTAGCTAATAGCTATCACCTGTGTCCGTCTCATTGAGCTTGCTTGAAAAGCTTGCGTGCCAACATCATTCATTTCATTGGATCACTTGCTGGTGAAGATAAGATAAGTCACTCACTACTCACTATAGGCCTGGGATGGGGACAGCCTTCCATTCCGACACCCCTCCATTGCGAAACCCCTCCATTCCGAAAACCCTCCACTCCGAAACACTGCTGTTCCGACGCTCCCCCAAAAACACAGCTGTTCCGAAATTAAACACCGCTATCCGTGGTGCTGATGTCCACTTCCAGCTGCACACGCACAGTTCTGAGGTGGGTTAAGGTTAGGGTAAGT
>CAEMYA010000184.1:1486188-1524582 GCA_903131615.1 Diplodus sargus | reverse complement strand
AAAAAAAAAATGTTACAGACTACAGCTTTGAAAGTCCATCACATTGTCCTCCATCTATTTCCTCTGATTCAGAGTTCTCCTGCTTGTCTTTTTGTTTGTGTGTTCAACACATCATACCTAAACAACTGAAAAACATCATGACCATTGCAGCGCACAAGCGTCAGGCAAACTGGTGCTTTATTGTGTGCTTAATTAGGATGGTGAAACATTTGTCATTTTACCATCATATCTGCTGGCCTGCCTCTCCTTGGTTTGACTTGGTGCAGCAGGGATTTGCATTTCCACTACAACAGGACTACCTGCCTGAAGGTGTGTCTTACAACAATGATGTGTTTGGCTTGTTTGGCATTCAATGTACAACAGTAAACACTCATCCTCCCCACTGCACCGTGAGAAAAAACTGCTGATAAAGCTTGATTCATTTGGCAGCAAACACATTCTATTTTCTTTAAATTCTTCACAGTAAAACTCCTAGATTATTGTAGGGTATTGAAAAGCTTTTAGTGTGAAGGAACAAAATAAGGAAATGCTGAGTTTTCACCAGCAGTAACGTAACACTTAATGTGATGACAATGGGCTGATGGATATTGACGTCATGGCAAAAAGTGGAAAAACACCGATTGTGGTTTGGAAATACGTTACTTATGTAACAGTAACAAAATACTTACGTGATGTAACTTCACTACATTAGTCTACTTCATCTGACGTCCTCCTTTGCTGCCGTGATAATTACTGCTGCCACTAGGGGCCACTGCCTTACAAGAAATACAGTTATAAATCACAGCTTTCACAATCAAGATCAGAGAAGTGTTCCAACAGGTTCACAACCTAAAACACGAATTCATATTAGTCTTGTGGTACCAGATGTCGGTCTTCGTCAAGACCAATCCGTAAAAGTCCTTGGTTTCGTCTTTGAACTGACCGCAGATTTACTCAGTCTTGTCTCACCCTAATACAAAAAAGGACTCTTCAGGGACTTTTATTTCAAGACATGTCAGGAACACAACAGCCGAGTTATCACTGTATTGAGTAATTGTTTGTTACATTCTGCACTCAATTATATTTTCTATTCTAAGACAAGAGTCATGCGACTGTATTGTGCTAGGTGGATAGTAAAACATGGATATGAAGAGGAATCCTCATTCACCTGTTTTCTCTGGGTGTTTTTATGGGAATGTGGTTCTTTCAGTTCAATTTAAAGAGAATATTTCTTGCATGTTTCACATTTTCTACCTGCTGGTCTTGACTGCAACAACAATTCATACTAATATTGGGGGATTTTTAATCCTTTATGTAATAAATGAAAAACAAAGTGAATAGTATTGCATGGCATTAAATTGGTACCCAGTGTTGAAGTCTGTACTTGACCTTCAATCTTCTCCACTCCATTTTGAATTTTAAACTTGAAATCTCTTTGGTATCTCTAAAGCTAATACACTTCAAAAGCCTGAACCTTCTTGTGAAATTTTTCCTCTTTTAGAGTCTGGACATTTCCCTCGATGAAAGGGCAAACTCTCCTGAGGAAAAGGAGGAATAAAAGGATTAACCCTGATTGACCCAGACAATAACAATCTGTAAAGCATTTCAGCAGACTTTCAGTGACACATTATAATCACTTGATAGCAAGGTGATTATCAGCCGTGGACTGTAGAAATAAAGTTGGTGCCCTGAATGTAAATTTGCCCAAAATTGCAAACGACTGTAAATCTTTTTATAGCCGACAATGTGAGGATGCTTTGAAGCCAGTAGGATTTCTGCATCAGCATGACGGAGAAGCTGCTGCTTTAATCTTCCACATTTGTTGTGTTTTTTTTAATCCTGGTCCTGATGTTTGGTACTGCATTAACCTATTTTGCTAAGGATCATCATAGCCCCAGCTTATCTTTCACACAGCTTCAAAATGCTCTCGCTCTCTATCAATGAGTGGATCTCTGTAAGGTGATAATTCAAACACAGAAAAGAAAGAGCATGGTCAAATAAATCCTATCTGCTACTCGACACAGTTCTTATCTTAAGGGTTAAACTGGAGCATCGGTTCACTTGATGTTACATCTTTGGCACTGCAGACAGATTAATTATTTCCATCTTCCTTTCCGACAGTAGCTGCTTTTCTTCTGCTCGTTGCACGTTGCCTCCAGCTCAGAGGTTCTTGGCAGCGTTTCTCCTATGTGTTTGTTTCAGGGCCGAGGCCGGTGCGTCTGCCAGAGGAGAGGACTCCTTAAAAAACGAAAAAAAAAGATGTCTTTAAACTCTTTAGAGGCTGATCACCACTCAGGGAATCTGAAGTGTCCCTTTGATGACGACCTCTGCTCTGTGCTCTGCTTTTTCACCATGACCCATCACAAAATAACATCGAAAGATCTTAAAAGGTTCTGGTTTAACAGAAAAAATAATTCAAAGTCTGCCAGCCAGATATCCATGAAAATTGGGACTGATACACACTGTCCCCTGAGGTTGTTTTTTTTAATGATTTCGGTTACCCCCTGACCTTTCCCCTGGTGCAATGATCAAGTCAGAATTTCCCTTGTTTCACAGATATTTGTGAAATGATTATCTAAATTTTCATTTAAACTGCTCTCAATATTGATAGTCCACAGAGGATGAATCATAATCGTTTTGGTGACCTTATCACCTTCATTCTTCTGCCAGCACCAGTCCAGAATATCCAACTTGTACATACGATAGTAAACAAACATATATTAGTTAGATTGTCAAGCTTCACTGAGCTTATTCATACTCCTCAGAGGATAATTTGTCTACTCTGAGCAATCCATGTGCATTAACCTCAGGGCAAAATGTCAACATGGCACATAGTCTAACAAGCGTCAGGGGTACGATGACATGTATTGAGAACTGTACACAGTCTGCACACTATGCTCGTCAGAGGATGAACCATAGCACAGGTTAGATTTCCAATAAAATCGGTGAACATATTGATGGTCCCCACAGACCTAATGATATATTCAACATGTACATAAGTTAGCAAGGTTCAGGTAACAAGAAATACAAGGTTCAAATTGTCTAACTATATGGAGCTTATTGATGCTCCTCAGATGATAAACCTCTACAGTAGGTAACTACATGTGTCATCTTGCTTATTGCATAATATCACATAATCCAACATGAGAGTACTGTGAAATGTACAATGTCCAGAATACATTTACATTAAAAGCATCGTATACTGTATGTTCCCAAAGGGGACCATGAACCATCATATGATAAATCAACCATGATGGTTTTGTGATCCTTTTGTGACATTTCCTCTGGCTTTTGGTCCAAAATATTGCTCGTGTACACCAGAGTCACATGAACACATTTTAAAAGTGAAAACTCTATTCATTTTGGGATTTTCAACTGATACCTTTCATCCCCTAAGGATAAACCCAAATGTTTTTAAATGACGGGTCCTGTCCTCATTCTACCTCACGTGTCCGAAACCTCAAACAAACAACAACAAAAAAACAAAAACAAAAAAAAAACACAGTTTGATCCATTACATGCCAAAACCTCATGGTTCAATTTCTATGAAATGTAGTGAGCACTCATGATTCACAGAGGATCAGTTTTATTTCCAAATGATTATTGTAACTTTCCCTTGTACAGATTTCTTCTCATGAACCAAAAAGTTGTCCAACTACTGACCAGTAGTTAGTCTTGCTTCAGATCTTCATAGTCCCAAGATAATAAATCTTAATTTGTTTGCCGTGTTCTGAGCGTCCCTTTATAATCACCATTGTACTTCATGCTCCCAAGAGGATGAACCTCTTCATTTTGGGAACTACTTGATGTTTCCATCTATGCCACCTGCAGGAGGAGCTATCGACATGGCACACACAATATTTATTAGCTCACATATCAAAACTTTTTCTGATCGAATTCATGCTCCCCCAAAAATTTGAATGGGCTACTGGTATTTTCTTAAGCTGTTAGCAATTTCATGACAGAATTGTGCCACTATATCCCAGTATTCCATTAACTGTGTTTTATATATTTGTGGGCCTGGGAGAATGAACCTTAATGTTTGGGGTGACCTTCGAATGTGTCCTCTTGTGCCAGTGTTACACTAAATTTTGCACTTGCATACAATATCCAGAATCTAATGGCCAATTACAATGCAATATACCCAAGAGGATGCACCATTTTGATTTTAATGATTCCCTGGCTCCTCGCCAATTTCCTACTCTTTGGTTCACTGTGTTTATTGATACAACTACTAAGTAATTCTCCAAACAACTATGTATTTGTTGTTTGAAGAGTATGAACCTAAGGACAAACATGCTGTAAAATTTACTGATCACATTCATGATTTTTGCATGACCTCTTGATCTTTTCTTAACTGCTGTCATATAAATGCACTGTTATGATTTGGCTCACTAAAACATATTTGTACAATAGCTTTCCAGTTTTCCCCTAAAATTTGTTTTTATATATGTGTTGTCCCAGGAGGATGAACCTGAAGGATTCCTGACCATTCCTCTTATGCCAACATCAGACAAAATGTTCCACTTGTAGTCAGGAAATATAATCTAGTCATTGATCTCCAAAAGACTTTCCAAGAAAAGTAATTCTCCCAAGGGCATGAACTCTTTGAGTTTTGGTCGCTGACCTTTCTGTTCTTGTTGCGCCACCCTTAGTACAAACTGAACTAAAATACAAACATTTTCATTTATCATGCACAAGGTTAATACTTTGTCACAAGCAATCTCACAGACACAAACTGCTGTCTGCACAAACACATCCAGCTCTTGTATTGAGAAACACATGACTCTGCACTTCTGTGTTCCTAAGTACTCGAAAGTAGAGAGGATGCAAATCTCCCACAATGCACAGGGCAAAGCTACTTTCATGTGAGGTCAGTAAACACAGTCTAGAGTGGAGGGAATTACAGTTATCTGTCAAATGCAGATCCTTTGATGGAGGGCCTAAGTGCTCCTCCGATCTGAAGAGGAGGGGAAGGAGAGTTTTAAGCAGGAATGCATATGAGAGCAGTTTAACAGTCGAGCGCCACAAAGACGAAATGCAGCCTGCTCATTGGTCAGATTTGAGTAAATGGAATCAGTCGCCATTTGTCCTCCTCAGTCACGCCATGCATCAGAGTTACGTGGCCTTGCATCTGTAGCTTTTAATGTGCACTTTGAGCATGTTACTGTTTATTCCGTTATGTGTTGTATTTTATCCTGCCTGTTAATGTGTCCATAGAAATCACTCAAGCTTACGTGCCTCACTTCAGGGTGCTGGGATGTTGATTAAAACTGTAGTTTTAATGCTGGTATTTTATTAATTCTACGTCAGAGTTACTTTAAGGGCACTTTGCAGTCATGGGTTTTGATAAATGATTTAGAAATAAACTATAATTCGATCAGTGGAATGTTATATTTGCTTTTTCTGAGAGTGGATGAATTTAACAACATTTTTAAAAAACACAGTCAAAATTTGGTGTTTTCTTTTATTTATTTTTTGCTGTGAACTGAAACAGAGCCTCAGGAGATTGACTAAATCTCACTTTTGAAAACAAAAGTGAGATTTAGTGAAGCTGTTTGATGAAATACAAAATGATACAAAATCCAAAGGCAAGAAATAGAGGTGGGCAGAGAAGAGACAGTAAACAGAGCCAACAAGTCAACAAGTGTAAAACCAAAAAAACAAACAGGGAGACACAAAGAACTTGGGAAGGAAAACAGGTAGACATGTGAAGAACATGGGACCAGGGGACAGGTGAGACGTGCAGACAAACCGACAACAAATGAGGAGAAAACAGGCTTAAGAGTGATTAACTACAGTCTAGGATACCCGGGGAAGACTCGCTGTTGTCATGGCATTGGTCAAAGGAGCTCCTTAATAAACTATTAAACTAAAAGCTACGGCACAGAGTACAGTGAGCAGTAGTTAGCAGTTACGCTATCGCCTATGGTTTTGGAGCTACCTTCAAATTCTGTCCATTACTTTTCATGTTACACCTTGAATACACAGAAAACACAGAGCCGAGAAGTAATGTAGAATTATGTAAAGCAGGATTGAATCTGGATCCAAACTGGTGATGCACCAAAAAGTCTGAGTTCGAGGAAACTTGTGTGAAATGTTGTCATTTTCTAACTCGTTTTGATTATAAAAGTTCAGGTGTTAAGCTTCTCACCCAGAGGCCAGTGTCGTTTTTCTCCAGTTAGAACAACAGCTGTCACTGGCAGATTTGATCAGCTGGAGCTAATTAACATTAATTTTGTAAGAAATTTTGCCAGAACACAAAATGAGCTTCTGCAGCAGTTCAGTTGATCAGAATCTCTGAAGTGTAGTTTTAAAAGCGATGATCATTAAATTTCAAATCAGATTGTTTATGGTCTGCATTGTGTCTCTAACAGACGTTCATTGTATTTGCATTCTGTAATTGCTTCTTCTCTGCGGTGCTCTTTATTCCTACTGACGGAGTCCTCCATCCTCACACTAATGCGCAAGCTGACAGATCAGTTAGGGGTTTGCATATTTACTGCCAATACTGATCATCTCACACACTGACTGGGGATTTAAATATGTAGTTTTATGTGTTTTATTTTGAGGAAATGTTGCATTGGATACATTTCACTTGGAGCTGATTACTGAAAATTATATTTGTTGTCATTTTAACACAACGGGAGTGAGTTGTGCTCTCTCCATTATTTGTATAGACCACATTCAGAAGTGGTCCGGGCCGCATGTGATCACTGTTTGATTTCCATGTGGTTAACTGTAATGTAAATCTTTTGGCCTCTTAACCTGCCAGTGTTAGCAGTTGAGGTTAGTAACTGTAGTATAACCAGACTCCCTTATCAAATGTGGTGATTATAAGAGTTGTTGAGTGAGGAGAAACCTCTTTGAGAAACAATCTTTGTGAAACGGCTGCGACTAATTTTCAGCATTGGTGCCTTCTAGTAGATTCAGATTTAAATCAGAATATGAAGTTGTTTGTTTCCTTGTAAAAAGGGTCAGTATGTGGCAGCATGGCTGTTCACTGAATTCTCAGTTGGTAGGGCTGACCGTCACGGTTGCCAGTGACAGATGCTGTTTTTCGGGCAGAAATGAGTCGGTAGGACAGCAGGACAGACACTTCCACATACAACTGCAGTATTTTTTTCCTCATATAAGTTGCCAAAGACAGTTACAGTACTCCATTACTTTTGTTTGGTCATGTATCGTTGCTTTGTCAGACAATTCTCTTTGTTTAGTTAAGTGAGGGACCTGTGTAGTTATCAGACTGTCAAATCGACACATTCTCGCTCTGGATTATCCATTCATACTCGCTCAGTCCACCAATGCTGCACCTCTGATACTACCTTTGGAGGCGTATCATTGCCAGAGCGAAATTTCACCCCTCAACGCCTCTGAGACTTTCACACAGAGGAGGATGTGGAGAATTGGTGAAGGATCCCCACACTCAAAGGGCAGTGCGAATGGGGCTACTGATTTCACCATTTACACTCAAATTACGAAAGAAGACAACATTTTATTGACACAATTTACAAACACACTAAACAGTAACCAATACAGACTACTTCTTTGTCCCCAGACTCCCTCAAAAAATGTCTCAATTTAGTGAGTTGTTGAATTAGGAGAAACTTTAAAAACTCTGTGAAATGCTATCTCTGGCAAATTCTTAATTAATTGGGCCTTCTTGTAAATTCTGCAAATGTTTCACCTGTTTTTCTTTATTCGCAAACATAGCTGGGAAAATAGATCCTACGACCTTTTTTTAAAAAACTAAACATAAACAAATCTCTTTGATATGTGGTTTGATTGACAGTGGCATCTCCATGGCACATGAAGCAACCAACTCAACCCATGTCATCACATCAGGGCTCAATGGATCTTAATGACATATTTAACACACATCTTTGATTCAGAGTCGCACACCTCCTGATCAGAGTCTTCTTCAAATTATAGTGCTCCTTCCACATGAAACAGTGTATATGTGGGCTTTCTCTGTGCTGAAATTCCAACCGGTAAGAGTAGTCGACAACTTTGCCAATTGGTTCTGTAGGAACAGAATCACATCTCTAAACAGTGCCTCACTGCGTTTGTCAAACAAGTATTGTTAGAGGAGTGCTGCGTTAAAGCTCATCAAGATTAACTTCTTCACCTTGCTGAGCCTTAATTGCAGTGATAACCTCTTTCCAACACATTTCTGCCACAGAAAAAGTACAAAACCATATCTTGTTGTTTTCTACCAATAGGCTGGGTGTGCCTTTCAGTGGAGTCATAAATCAAATTGCATCCTTGTAATCCACTAGTCTTTTATTTTTACGTTTGTCTTGCAACATGGCATTTGTTATTCTGCGGCCATCTCGACTGAAAGACCTGCCTTTTCACAGCTGTATTCTCATGCTGGAAGTAGCTAGATGTATTTATGTAACAAACTGAGGCTGTATCTCTAGCAAAACAGTCATGGACGGGGCAAATCCTGGTTTTGAAGTAACAGCAAGGTGTTACTTTAATAAGCCAGTTTTCATCCATTGTGTTTTGACCAGTAGAAAACTGAAGTGGGAAAGCCATCACCTCAAGTCTAGGTGTTTTGATAAAGCGTAATGGTTTGTTTCATTCAGCAGGGGCAACAGAGTAGATTCCCTCACCAAAGCTTAGTATGTGTCACACCGCGGTGAGGGTTGTCTTGTCTGGGTTTTTGTTCTGTGACTTCCTGTTTTATTTTGAAAAGTAACTCTTCTCTGGTTTCAGGTCACTTACCCTTCCTCATGTGTCATCGGTCTGATTGTCTCCCCTGATTCCTGACTGTGTCCACCTGTTCCCCATTACCCTCTTGTGTCTTATAGTCTGCGTCTCCCTTTGTCCTGTGCCTGAGTATTTCGTTCAGCCAGTTATCACAGTCCTCGTCTTGATCCAAGCCAAGTGTTCTCTCGTTTGTATTTCTGAAATCCTTTTTCCTCTTAGGGAGTGATTTTCTGTTGTAATTTTCTCAGCTCAGTTTTTGTAGCTCAGTTTAAGTTAGTAGCCGTTTTGTTCGCCTCTGCTGGAGTGTTCTTTTGTTTAATAATTTTTACAGCTCAGCTGTGTAGCGCAGATAAAGTTTGTAGCCGATTTGTCTTCCTCCGTTGGAGTGTTTTCTGTTGTAAATTTTCAGGGCCTTGTTTCTTAGAGTAGTTTAGTTCATGGCCCTTTTCTTTACCTCCTGTGGAGTGTTTTTTTTTGTTGATCCATTTTTTGCCTGGAGGTATTTTGCCTCCATCTTGTTGTTTGTGTGTTTTGTTTCTTTGTAGTTAGTTGTTTGCCTAATTAGGAAGATTTTCATAGCTGGTTGGTTTGTCACTCTGCCTCAGAGATATTAATAGATTTTCAGAATAAAAGCCTGCCATAAACGTTCCCACTCTGCTCCTGAGTTCTCTTTCTAATCCAGGCCAGGCAATATGTCCTCTGAATCATCAGTTGGCTGTAGACACGACTCAAGTACAATACAGCCATTAGGGTCATCATCAACATGTTGTCTGAATGTGGCTCTAGTTTTTGTGGCTCTAGGTCTTTGTATAATTGAGGACCATCAATACTTTGTTCATCGTCCATAGAGTGTTTTCTGCCTCGCAACACGCACTGTCCTCAAAACAGATCAATTTAAATCAAATCTTCTGCATAATCATCATTGTCATCCATTTTTTGACTGTGACCGGCAGACGGTGGAGCAAAACCGGATCGGAGCCGTAACGCAGCGGACGCATATCCAGTGGAAATTCGGGGTTATATCTCTTTAGCTTTACTCTCATGACTTGAGATTCACTTTTAAGTCTCATGACTTGAGATTCACTTCTTAGTCTAGGTAAGGCACGGATAGTGTGAGAGAAATTCTCAAAGGTCCTTTCTTATTGTTATATACTGTTCTTATATATGGAACTTTATATAGATACAACATTATTATTTATGTAAAGCAAAATCTGAAAATGTATGGACTTCCAACATGAGTTCTGTCTTGTGATAGCTATGCGATTGCAGAGCATTAACAGATGTATTGATGTACTGTAAATGGTATAATGTGCTGTGAAAATTAACATAAAGGAACTGAATTAAGATGACTGTGGCAACTGTGACAGATCCACTCTCTCTTTCTCTCATCCGGTACTTTGCACTGTTGTGAAATTTGGCCTTCAGCATTTCAAACACCTCAACAAAGATATTTAGTCTCACTGGAAGTGGACCTGCCAGCTGTCCGCACATAGAGGCCCCGCCCAAAGCCCTTTCTGACCAATGGTATCACTTAACCTTAACACAGTCCTCCTCCGGCTGATTGTTTGTGGATTCAGATGTATAAAAGTGCAGAGAGAAGCTGCCAGTCTGTCTGCTGCTTCCTCCTTTTTCTTCTTCCTCTTCTGCTGCTGCTGTGATGAATGGTGGTGCTGTGTCTTAGTGTAAGCACTATCTCAGAAGGCTCTGACCTAGATATTTTAATTGCTTATTCTCACTTACATTGAGTCTCTATGATAAATAGCAGTTGTTTTTCCTGCCGAAGGGACTATTTTTGAGCCCCTGCACATCACAGCGGGCTGCTGAGTGTGTTTGTGTGTGTGATTGTACATCGGAGTAGGAAACGTTCTGCTCTGTAATGAGGAAGCTGCCGCTCTGCTTGATTTTTAAGAACATCCATGGCACACACACACACACACGTTTGGAGTTGTCAATAATGTTCAGTTGAACTTAACACTGTCTTGAACCCTGAAAAGCAAAAGGAGGGGAATCTGGAGGTGAATGCAGGCCGGTTCCAGATATTGTGCTAGCAGTTAACGTTTCTGCAAATCACAGATATGTCCAAGGTCAGGCATGGACTGGCTATCTGGCGTACCGGGCAATGCTCGGTGGGCCAACGCACATTTTTGGGCCAGGCTGTCATAATTTAATCAAAAAAAGTATATTATAAATCATTTTTATCGACCGCGACGGCCCATTGGTTGATTTTCTTGAAGGACATTGGGCTAATCCAATGACATCTCTCAACCCTCCTCTTTTTATTTATTTATTTATTTTTTCTTCTAAGAGCACAACTTAGAGGCGCGGCCCATTGTTCCATCCATCAAACAGTGGACTGAACCAATCAGGATGTAGTACAAAGGTGGCCCCACCCCTCCCTGGCTGTCACTCGTAAGTCCAGCTAGTTTCACAGTGTTGAGCATGAGGAGTGGCAACATGGAGCAACCAAAGAGAAAGAAATTGGGTGCGGAGAAATTGCGTGCTAAGAGAGTGAAGAATCTCACTGTAGATGCTGCAAAATGTGCAAAGATCACAGACATGTTCGCTGGAGGGGCTGCTGTAGCAATTCATGCTGGTGTGTCGGGCTACACCGGGTTCGGGCTTAAAAACCTGCGGACCGGGACGGGTTGTAATTTTCAGGCCTGTTGAGAACTAATTACATGAGAAGGATGAGCAATGGCGATTGATTAGCATCAATATTAATTGGTATTGCATACTTCCCAAAATGCTGTGGTTAAACATGTAAAAAAAAATGATAAGTAAAAGCTTTGCAATTTAAGCATTACTAAAGTAAGTGTAAAAAAAGTATTATAAGCAGAAGATATGCCCACACTGAATAAGAGTAAGACAGTGCCAAATGCTTTTAAGACATAGTTGCTTTGCATGAGTTCATAAAGCAGCCCTGTTTTTAGCCTGATACAAATGCATGTTATATGCTTTTTAAAGGAGGGAGCTTCTTTCAACCTGAAGAATTAGAATTGAGCTGCTATATCAGGGAAATTCAGAAAATACATATTAGAGATGATTTCAATAAAAAGGACAAAAGAATCAATTGAACTACACAGAGCAGACTAAAGTGGCGGAGTTAACAATAGATGCTAAACTTCTGAGATTTAGGATGCTGATGATGCATTATGCTTGAAATAGAATATACCTAAGGAGGCAGAACTATTTGTTGAGTAAATGTGCTAATTTGCTTTCCACAATAATTATTTGATAGACTTCTAAAGTCAGCAGGGGTGTAACATAGTTGTTCATAGGATTGAAAGGGTTTGTGAGCGTTTTTTTTCAGTCAAATGAGTAAACATATGCACACCTCACCACAATAATTACAGTTGGGTTTGGGATAATAGTAAAATACATTCCTTCGGGGAACACATACATACAAAATACACAGACTGCCCTGTCGGCTGAGTTTTGGAAGTTTCAGAACAAACCATGATGTAATATAAACTTTTGACAGCTAAACTTTTAAGCTAAATGAGCTTTCATCGTCCAGTCTGTGTTGAATCAGAATAAAACAACCCCCTTACATACAGTCATCAACTCAAGGCTCAAGGCTACGGCATCTCGTTGGCACAGGGAAAAAGAATCTACCCATGTTGGTGTGTGTTTACGTATGTAAATTAATAAGATTGAAGTGCAATCTGATGCATTGATCAATAATGGCTACTCACTTAACACAACGCCATCTGTGCATGCTGGCACAGTACCGCTCGTCTAATGAACAATAGGCTATATGTAGTAGGAGGAATTGACCTCTTACAGATGAATCTATCACGTTTTCTCATTATTATCATCAAGATCGTGGGAAAATGATTGTGTTATCTTGGGAAAAAAAAACTTGTTATTCTGTGGTAATGACATAAATAATGTCTTTAAACCAGGGTATGTGCAGCTTATTTGGAAATATTAAATGCAGAACATAAGTGGATTTAGTGCTGGATGCAACACTCTTCTTCAGAGATGAGAAGGAAAATGTTCCAAACTGCTGCTACCTTCCTCCTGCTCAACCACAGAAACGATGAATATGCTGTGCGTATGTATCTTGCTCGACTGTGTTGGTTCTCGTTCACCATGGAGCCTAAAGGTTTTATCACGAGCTGCAATAACAGCCATCACTGTCTCATGTGAGAACGTCTCCGTCATTTCTCACGTCGTCAGAGTCAAACGGCAGCCTGTTGCTCTCAGGACTGTGTGTGCTGCGGTTCATACAGAGCTCGCTAAAAGAAACCTTCATGTGGGCTGCTCCATCTGCTCACAATGATCCACAAAAAGCCCTCAAATTACAGACATTAGTCACTCTGAATGATTTTAAAACCTGAAGCCAGGAGTGTTTTAGAGCCTGAAATAGGGATCTTCAATTGTTGGTAATATTCAATTTTGCAGGTAAAGCTGTGCCCATTAAAAAACCTCCCTTTCCCCTCTATTTCCTTTATCCCTCCTCTGTGTGTGTGTGTGTGTGTGTGTGTGTGTGTGTGTGTGTGTGTGTGTGTGTGTGTTTGTGTGCGCTGGACCTGTGTTGGTTTCGAGAGCATGCATTTTGCTGCCATTTCAGCCAGGACGTAAAATACATTTCCTGATTAGATAAAGGTCAAATAGATGAATAGAGCAATAAATAACAACATTAAGAAGCATATTTTCCACTTACTGCGGTCTGTATGACTCTGTGCCATCAGTCAGAGGTTGCACAAATACCTTTAAATCGTTTCCAAACCCAATCTCCAAAATATTAGTTAGTTAGGACTGTTTCTGCCAAACCACAGATGAGTTCCAAGTGGACTTTTGTATCTTTCTGTTTGTTTAGGCTGAATTTTCTGTTTCAAAAAACACTCTGCTACTCATTCGACCTCCTGTGAAAACAACTGGTTTTATTGCCATGAATGTTGTTTTGTTTTGGAGACCCTGGATGGACCTCCACAACCTGCAAGGCTAGGGTCACATGGTGTAAGTAGACACAATCCAAATGCAAAGACAATATTTGCCTCACTCGCATTGCGAATATCAGTGAAGTTCACAATCTTTTTTTACATTCTTGAATGTCCAACAACACCCAAACTCAAGTCCATAAAAAGTACAAGAAAATATATTTATGACCTTATTAGGAATGCTCACATAGTCTCATTGATGCTAATACGCATTTTATAAAGGACTTAAAGCTACCTTGTCAGATGATAGCGGTGCAGGAGAAGATAATCAATGACAAAGTGTTTAACACAACAACCACTGACAGAGAAACTCTTTAACAAAGGAAAAAGCTTGTTAATCAACCTGCTGTGATTCTAATGTAATCAGTGTAATCAACTAAATTGTACCAAGACAACCTCCCTCCAAATATTATTCACTTCATAAATACTCATGCAAACAGAACCTTTGCTTAATCAGAGTTTGAAGGATCTCTTCAGTGTCAGTCACTTTAAAACTCCAGTTTGGTACTTCTGTTATTATCACTTAATTTGCAGTTTAAATGCTAATTACAAGCTCAAATTATGCTAAAACTCACAGCATATTTTAAGAAATGCAGCAGGAGCAACGTCTGTGTGAAGCCTCTGGGTTTGGCAGTATGACGTGGAGGGTTGGAGGACATTTTGGAGACTGAATAACCACCACTGAGTGTAGCATTAATTATATTTTCTGGTTGGAAAAACAACAAACCAATAAGATCTTTACAGGTGAGATAAAGAAACGACATATCAGTGCCAGGGCCTAAAAAAATTGACATAAATGGGGATGAGTGAAACATGTTGAAGTCTAGGCCAATTTACAGAAATAACAATCAGTCGAACAATCAGCGCTGCTAAGGAGACAAATACATCAGACAAATGAACATAATGTCAGCCGGAATAATGAGGAATGAATTAAATGGCTGTACTCTGATCTGACACATATTTTCTTTATGTCTTGTAGCTGCACAGTCAGACTACAAATCAGCCTTAAATAGGCCCATGCTAAATTTAGTCCAGCTTAGATTCAATGGATGGTTGAAAAAACATCATACAACCTGCAACACTACTGACTTTTAACAGTTTCCTGTGTTAAACAGAAGCATGTTAAAAGGTGAGCTCCACCTCCATCGTCTCTTAACCCTGAGCAGCTCTTCTTCCTCAGTCTTGATGTTACTGAACCTGTTGTTTGATTTGTGGTTCAGTCACTTTGTGTTAATACCGCAGTTGAACTTGTCTTTAGCCACAGTGGAACAGGTTACATTAACATCCCCAGTAGCTTTCTTTACTTACAGACAAATTGGCTTGACTAACAAGACAAGAGGTTTAGGTAGAAAGTAGGAATCAATGCTGACCAAAGACTGGGAGCAGAGAGGCTTCTATCACTGCTGAGAAACTGAACTGGAAACACAAGGGCTCAATCCCATTTCCGCTTTTAAAACAATCCAACAAGGCTGCCAAACGGCTGAAGAGTTCCAGTCCACATCAGTGGGTAATTTTAAGGAGAGCTACACACTTATCGGGTGGATTATGTGGCGACACAAGATGTCAGACCATCTCCATCCGTGATGGCGACCAACCCAGGTATTTTAAACCAAATCATGATGTTTTCCTAACTCAGTTGGTTTTGTGCCTAAACCTAACCAGAGAAAAAACACAGCATTGTGGCAAGAGAAATAGAAAACTCAACCTAAACAGATAACTTTAACTAATCTCTGTTTTCTCATATGCCAAGAAGTGCAAATTCCAAAAATACAAAGAAGCAAAACAAAAGCTTAAACAAGCAGTACAGTACAAGCAAAAGCAAAGTTACAATCAGGAAACGCATGAGGAATAACAGCAGAAACAAAAACCCCAAACAGGAACAGGCTCAGGGGAACAAAACAGAAAATGGACAGAGACCACAGGGAGCTCACAGACTACATACACAAGTGCTGACTGACAAACAAGACACAGGTGAATACAGAAAAAGGGCGGAAAATCACACAAATAGAGGGAATTAAAAGCAAAACAAAACCCATGAGAGCAGAACTACAAAATAAAACAGAAAATAAGGTGACTACAAACTCAAAACATGACAGAATTGGAGCTTAATAATCAAAATCGATGCTGGAGGACAGCTGCGTGTTCAAGCTAACCGTCACATCCTCTGACCTGCAGTTCGCTGTGTTTCAGGACCAGCTGTTAATCTGCTCTCTGACTGCTCATTGACACTCTGCAGATTTGAAAGGATTGGCAGCGAAAGACTGATTTCATTTTTAGCTCAAACTTTTCTCTCCTTTTCTTCTGCATCTAGCTCTTCAATTAAGGCTTTGTTATATTTGTTTCCTCCACGTACTCGCTTATTTCATCTATAGATATTAAATATTTTCCATCCCATTGTTCAGTTTTTTTTTTTTTTCTTTTAACAAGCTGACACGCATAGCTTTCCAGTCAGAGAGAAACAGATGCCAGCCTCCCACAAGCTGAGATCTGGTAAACAGAACCAACCTGACGCCACAGACAAAAACTTCTCATTAAACAATGCAACTTTATCAGCCACCCACGACTAATGCGGAAATATTCATAACTGTGCTGAGAGGGGCTGGGGTGACGAACAATGAGTCAATGGGGTGAGCCAGCAAAACAGTCGAAAGCAGAAGATAGAAATCTGGAGAGACTGCACTTGACGTTAAATGGGCTTTACCTGCAAACAGTTTCTGTCTAATGTATACCAGTCAGAGGTCCAACACACAGGTACAAACATGTTTGTGGCCTCAGAGTGATGACGGAGGTGTGAAAAAGGTTTCTGGCTGTTTTTAGAATCTGCTGAACACACAGACCGGCCTGTACAGTGTGCAGTCTTTTTAATGTTATCATGCTGAAGAGGACTGATAGACACAATCTACGGTTGTATTTTCCTGCCTTAAACATTCACAATAATCGTGTGGTGAAATTGTTTTATCGTTACAGTAGTTGGACCCAACCATCCAACCTGACCTCTACTCTATGCCGACTCTGTCGCTCTTTATGCTTCTTCACCTGACTTCCTCTTTTGCTTATAATAATAACTATGGCCAGGTCCCCACCAAATAAGAAGTGTCAATATGGGTTGAAATAAGCTGCTTTCACAGTTGAAATATGGTTGTTTTCCAATGAGGACTGGCGGCTCGATTTATATTTTCAATATTTAGGTCTCAGCTGCGAGGTCCCAATTGTTTTTCGAATTATGACTTTTTTACTGCCTGAACATACCCCAAAACTCACCAAACTTGGAATATACATCACACCTGCGGAAAATGTTCATAATCTATTGTTGATCTATTGTCCATTTCCACCACTAGGTGGCGCTATAATCAAAGAAAGCGCGTTTTGGCTTATAACTCTTTGTCACACATTGAAAAACCTTATATCCACCCGTTCATTGAATTGTGCTGAATCTCGTGATATAGATCACAGCCATTCTGCCTCCGTTTTTTTCCGCAAATTTGCGAAATGTCGCAAACCTTTTTTTTTCATACTACTCCCAGGTGATTTCACCGATTTCCACTAAACTTTGCACACAGCATCTGTGGACTCTCCTGACAAAAAGTTATTAAAACAATATTGAATTTCCAAACAATACTCAAGGTATTAAATAACAAGTTCCTGTGCATTTTGCTCAAAACACAAAGTGTTGCATATCTCCACATTGGTCTGTCTGAATGACATGAAACCCAGGTGACTACTTCCCCCTGAGCCACTAAAGCTCTGTGAAAAAATGATAAACTTACTTATTCCAACTCCTCCTAGGCCATTTGACTGATTTGCAACAAACTTTGCAAGTAGCATCTGTGGACAAAACTTATCAAAAGCTTTCACCTATGTCACCTCCTCATGGTGCAGTCCATTTTGATGCTTCGACATAAAACCATCAACTCATTATATCTTCCACATACAATTTGCCATCTACTCCAAATTGCTCAAACATGTAGAGGGTCTTGCCCTTAATACATCTACGCGGCACATCCTAAAGGCAGTATGCCCCAACAGACTGCAAGGGCCCGTTCATCACTGCTTGCAGCTTTTCTCCTTCTCATGCGTTATGTAACCTTAAAGTAACACTGACACTTAGATCACTTAGTTTATCTGTTGAACTTGTTAGCTTATTTACAGCAGTTTCTGAGTATAATAAACCGTATATATTCACTCTATTTTAGCCTTGATTTTGGTCTCCACCACCTCTTGAGAGAAATGGCTGTGTCTTCGAAATGCTTCACTACGCTCAGCAGCTAATCTCTGACCAGCTCTTTCTCTAAAAACAACACTATGAGAGCATTGTGTTGTCACATATTGTCACATTGTAAGTGTTAAAAGTATGAAAATAATCATTTCACCAGTGACCTTCCCCTGAAGCTCATGGATAGAAAGCTTTCGCAGGTGATCAGATTCAGGTGCTTTGTCAAAGTGATAACCTGATGAAAGAGTTATTGGCAGCGCAGAGTGCCTTGAGTCGTGGTGAAAGGTTTGACTTTTCAAAGCAGCATGTTTTCTAATTTAACAGAGTACTCTGTTCCTAGAAGTAGTTTGTACATTTCATATTCAACTCTGAAGATGTATCCGCTTCATCTCCACTTCACTCTTATCGTTTCAAAGAATAGAAATTATCACAGACGGTGGCCAAAATTTTGTGACAGATGGAATTGTCACCATTTAAGGGGAATGAAGAGATAAAAAGATTAAGAATGAAAGCTCCAAGTTTTGTTATCGACTTGTAAGAGCAGGGCATCATTTAAAAGTTTTATTGAAAAAATTAATTATTTAGCGCTGTAAACTTTCCACCTGTTTTTTCTTTTTTTTCCCACAATGATACAAGTCAGAACAAAGGTCTTCTGGCAGTTATGTCAGTTTAAAACATGCACTTATCACGGATGAATGGGACAGATAGGACAGACAACCAGACAACATCTGCCGCCCACACAGCTTTCTGGCCTAGAAAGCTTCATATCCAGCACTGTGGGCTGATGCTGAACACCCATATGGTCCAGGCTTTATCTGCCTCCACACATCGCCTCTGTGCTAATAATCCTGATGCACTCAATGCTGTGAGCTTATGGATTACAAGTGGAGGGAAGGGGGCCTTTCTAGGACTCTGATGGAGGGGTTCAAGTTCAAGCTCGCCCATCGTTTCCCCCGAGCGCTCTGTCACTCAGGCTTTACAGTACATCATAGCCACACATGATGTGCTGTAATGCTTTTAAAAAGGTAAGACACAGCGCTGTCACCAACTATCTGGTCCAACAAATTAATGGTATGTTATTCTCTCAGGATGTACAGGGAACGTATTGATCCTGTGACAAGCGGAAGCCATTAGTGAAGTTCTGCATTTCAAAGGAAGGAGATGAAAAGTGGTGAAATTGGAGGACATGTGTAGTCTCAGCATTGGCCCGGGCTGATTAAAGGCTTCGTCTCCTCAGACAGAGCCAAGAATCAAAAGAACAGAGAGCTTATTGTCTCCCAGCAGAACTGTCTGCTGCTGAAGGTTAGAAAAGGATGGATGAAAGTGGCGTGATTGAAAAGAAAAGTGAAATATCTAATGGGTACCTTGGTAACATCACGGCAGGCTAGCAGTTAGTGTATCATCAAATGTAAAGAGAGCTGCTGCTTTTTGGAAAGAGGAAGATAACAGCATCACAGCAGTAGATTATTTTGACACATTAGCAGCGAGTGTGGGGATGTTTGATCATCTCCAGCACCCTGGACATGGCAAGAAATATCAAAGTCTCGAAGATAAGTTCCGAAATGTATTAAGCCCATCGTTTGCTTATTTTGACTGCAGAGAACCCATTAGTTTTCCTGCCTGTGTCCCTATTTATAATAATCAAATTTGTGTGTGTTAATATCTATTAAATCTGCTGTACGTTCATGAACCTCCATGGGATTTGAATCAATATGTTCTTGTTGTTTAGCTGACCTTTCCTTCTGCACCAAGTCAAATGTGTAGATGCTCCTGTTATTTACTCAGCATATTTCTGCCAAGTCACCAGGATTCAATGTTAGCAGTTAACATTTCTGCAAATCACACAATTCCACCGTTCAAACATAACACATTGGTGTTTGCCACCTCTCACATCAGAGGGTGGAGGAGAAGGTGGTGGTGTTATTACAAACTACCAAGGCTGAGAAACAAAGGACTTGATTCAGTCAAGACCTGATGTTTTTTTAAGAAGAGTAGCAGTTGGTCCGTCTCCATCATTGATGATTGTGGTAACCAAAACAGGTATTTTAAGCCAAACCATGATGCTGTCCTTAACCTAACCAAGTGTTTTTGCCCTAAACCTATTCAGAGAAAATTGACCATAAAGAAACATTCCATTTTTACTCACTTGTGGTTTTGCTGGAACTTACTTGGCTAACATTTGCAGAATCCAGGGGGTAAACCATTTTGTTCGTTTGTTTGTTTTTTACTTTTTAAACACCCTTTGTCCATGAAAGGCCTTTTTTTTCTTAATTAATTAATTATTTGTTGTTGTTTTTTTTACAAAGAACCATCTAGGAAGTCTCCTCTGGCAAGCATTTTCAACATTTTTGGCAGGTGATTGGACAAACCATCATTATGCTAACTTCAAGAATCAGATGAGCAGTAGGAGAGCACAGTCAGTTGCTAAAACACACTCCCTTAAGCCTTTTCATTGAAGAAAAGCCTGCAGTGTTGTTCTTTCACACAATTAATCTCTTTTTCAGTGGGGTTGCTTTACACAAAATGTTGCATTTACATTCAGGTTCCTCAGATGATGAACCCTCTTTGATTTGAAATACCTCATCTCTTTTCCCTCAGTACTCTGTGAAAATGTCCATATTGTGGATTGTACTGAATACTGCAGCCTCTAAACAAACTAAACTAATTGCAAATCAAATTGTGGTGTGAGAGGAGCAGATGAGAAATCAGATGTGAAACATAACTGTAGATGTTTTAAAAATAATGTGATTTTTATATATGGCAATAACAGAACCTTTTTTATGTAAACAAGATGGTATTTTATTTGCACTGTGAGGAGAGAAGGAACACGTCTGAGGTGAACAATCTGTATTATCCTCTGGGATCTGCTGCCGACTGATAGGCTGCAGTTTGAGCAGATGAGTCAAAAATAGTTGATTCCAGCCATCTGCTGCTGATATACAAACCACACCTGCTGGTGTAGGTGGGTCAGATCTGCAGACTTTTCTAAGTGTTTGTTTTGTGCTGCATGGGGAGCCAGATGGGTGGAGGTTACTGCAGGAGAATTTGGATCGTCAGTGGTGAGCTGTCAGTCACAGTGAACATAAGGTAAAGCTGAATTCTGTCATGTTTTTCATGAATTACTGCCTATTTCTGTCCATCTGTATGGGGAAACATGGAGAGTAGCCGGATAGACTCGACTGCTCTGGTTGACAGTGTTGACATTTTCTATCTTTAACACCTGAGTATGTGGTATACTCTTGCTTCCTTTACCTTTTTTCACTGCAGATCATCAAACACTGAGATGAGGTAGGTAGGTAGGTAACTCAAAACACTACTTTAATCCACGTATTTCGTCCTGTGTACTTCCTCTCTTCTGCCACTCACTGACACCACTGACTAATAACTTAACCCAGTTTATCAGAAATAAATTGAATTAAAAAACACCATACCACCCCCCAGACATCATCGGTGATGTCACTGTCACTAATAAAGGAGGAAGAGGAGCCATTTCTCCCCCTTTAAACCCCTGGGACACCTGCTGAATATGGGTAAGTACAAACAAATTAAATAATGCATTGAGCAGATAAACTTAATTAAACTTAACAAGACTATAAAGATTTGAACTCAAATTATGTCCTTGCCACAACACAGCTCCGAGACCTACTCCTAACGCATGAAGGGCAGGGTAAAGTCTGGAAACTGCAGCACAGGTTCTTGACACAAACAGTTTTTCAAGTCAGTAAAAGCAGTCTCACTTCCTTGTGTCCACTTCACCTTTAGTGGACTGGATTTACGAGTCATGTCAGATAAAACAGCAGATTGAGGTGAAAGTCTGGAATAAGCTGGCTGTACCAGCCCACTAGCCCCAAGAATGACCGTAGCCTTCTCTTGGTGTTAGGTATATGCACAGCTGTAATTGCCACCATCTTTCCCACCTGTGGATGGATGTCTCCACCACCGATCACATAGCCAATGTACTGGACCTCTAACTTGGCAATGTGAGACGTTGACGGCATTGATGACCAAACCAGCACCCTGGATGTGTTGTAAGACCTCAGCAAGATGTTCCACATGCTCCTCCCAGGTGCAGCTGAAGATCACAATGTTGTCAATGCATGCTGCTGCAAAATCCTCTGCTCCTCCAACCACCAACCTCTGAATGTTGCTGGTGCTCCGTGCAGACCAAAGGGCATCCCTCTGAATCGGAACAGTCCACTTAGAACTTTAAATGTTGTCAAGTCTGTTGATTCTTTTGTTAAGGACACTTGCTAGTATCCCTTGCAGAGGTCAAGGATTGTTAGAAAGGTGGCTTTGCCCAAGGGCTCGATCAACTCATCCACCCTTGGCATGGGATAAGGATCTAAGGCGACACAGCATTCAATTTGGAAAAGTTCATACAAAATCTCAACTTTAGATCATCCGTCTTGGGAACCAACAACACAGGGCTACACCACTCACCACAAGAGGACTTAATGATTCCTGCAGCAGCATCTCCTCCACTCTCTGTTTCAATTCTGGGACAAGTCTTTCTGTAATGCGACAGATGTTGTCCCTGATTGGTTGCTTTTTGGGTGAACGCAGACGGATGCGATGTTTGATGAAGTGTAGAACCTGGCATCAGACTGAGCTTACTGGTCATGTGGGCCTGCAGCTCCTGCCGTTTCTTTATTATAAATGATTCAGATCTGGCAACACTTGACTCTCAGATGAAACAGGCAACTACGCTCCTGCAGCTCCTCCTCGTCAATAACAGGGCATGCCCACAGGGTTGTAGATTGGTCTGGTTGGTTTACCAACTCTGAAAAACATGATGCTTTTTCTGGCGGTCTGGCAACAAGAGTTCAAAGGTGACTGGGCCAGCCTTGCGGATGATCTCATATGGCCCCTACCACTTGGTCAGGAGACCAATGTCTGAGGTTGGAAGTAACAGGAGAACTTTCTGGCTTTCCTAAAACACTCTTCTCTTTGACGCCTTGTCGTAACTATACTACCAGATTCTCATTTGCCAATACTTGGAACTGGCCCAGTTTGTCTCTCTTATTTTCAGGATGTACTAGAGCTCGCTGCATTGCTGTTGTGGCAAGGGACCCTCCCAGGCCTCCTCCAAGAAGTCTATCAGTCCTCTTAGTGAATGTCCGTACAGCAGCTGGAAAGGTGAAACCCAGTCGACGCTTGAGGGACTTCCCTGTAGGCCAGCAACAACAAAGGAAGTCATTGGTTCAAGTCTGATCCAGAGTCATTCACAAACTTCCTCTGCATGGACTTGAGGGTCTTGCTGAAGCGTTCAACCAGGCCATCGGTTTGTGGGTGGTAGGGACTGGTCTTTACCCCTTAGGTGAAGTTGGTACCTTGGAAGAACAGCTGAATGAGGCAATTCACAATCTACTAGGCCTTGATCTCCTTCAGTGGAAAGGCTTCAGGGTATTGTGTGGCATAATCACAGATGACTAGGATGTATTTGTGGTCTACACTACTCCTTTCTAATGGGCCTACATAGCTATGGCAATACGGGAAAAGGGTGTGTCAATGATGGTCATATTAATGAGGCGAACTCGATCTTCCTCCCTGCCTAGCGCTGTTAGCTGAGACTGTGGACAAGCTTTACAAAATTGCTCTGTGACTGCATACTACTGGGGCCGATAGGAACAGGGACCTAATCTTGAAAATGTTTTAGACTGTCCTAACTGATCTGCCCAAGGGATAGAATGACTCAGACCAAGAATAGTAAACTCTGGGGAATGACGAGCTGGTCACCTGTCTGGCAACAGCGATACAACCTGTCTCACTTGATTGTAATGCTTCCGGTCCACTGCCTGCTATTTTGGTGGATTCAGGTACACATTTAGCAAACAAAGGTTGCCCCTTTGTTTGCTAAATGTGTACCTGTTGGGTGTTCTCTCTGGAGCTTAGTAACATTACTATTTATGATACATTATGTCCGCCACGCTTTTTCGCTAACGTTGCCGTCACGTTTGCTGTGCGTTTGGTGCAGGAAGAGACGGTAAAGTCGGGCTTTCCTCACGAACGTGTCCGCAAAAAGGGAGAGTGTAAAAGCAAAAAAACTTGTTCCTATTGATGGAAAAAGGCACCACACCAGCCAATCACAAAATTAGTTGGCAAGTCACGTGATCTGGTTGCTGGGGGACAGGGGGAAGATTTGGGAGTGACAGGGCAGAAAAGTGAAAGCAGCTGTGCCGGTGACAGAGGCAGCGACGGAGATTGCGAGTTTTGAGAGTTGAGAGATTTGTGACATTTAGCATGTTTGGAGTGCATAGCTAGTGACATGGTAACACATGGTAGGTATGGGTAAGTACAAACAAATTAAATAATATACTGAACAAATAAACTTAATTAAACTTAACAAGACTTGTGTATTATTTAAACCAAAATGATGTATAATAACCGAAATAAAATACAGAACAGGCCTAGGATTTTTTGGTCTGCAAATGAAATGGTGGAAATATGGCTTACAAAAACAAGCATGGTAAATCAATCAGTTTATACTGGGTGAATCAGGGACAAATGGGGAAAAAAATCACGAACTGTGTCGCAGAGACTCACATCAACTGTTTCTTACTTAAAACACCTTTAAATAATTATGTTACCTGTGTAACTTCACTGTGTTAGCAAGTCAAAATAACTTGTTGTTGACTTTTTAACACTGGACACAAAAGGTGGTCTCCTAGGTGAAAGTCCTGTGCTTGTTTGACCCAACCATCGACCACATCAACCTATCTATGCGGACACTGTGGCTCTTTGTCCCACTTCACCGGACTTCCTCCTTTGCTGCTGTAATAATTACTATGACCACTAGAGATTGTTGCAGAGCAAGACATGTCAAATTTGGATCGTAATAAGCTGCTCTCAGCCGACATCCTGTTAGACAGCGCTCTCAAATCAACCTCAGAGAAGTGGTCATTTTTGCCTTTAAATTACAACTAAGACTACAGTGTGCAGGAGCTCTCTTCTTTTGTGTCCATGAACATTTATTTCAACGCATCCATCTACAAAAAACGTGTTTAAAAAAGGGTGTTTATGAGGCTTAGCAGGCACAGTTTGAATTCCTATCAACCCTCCAAACACCTGAGTTTCAGGTTTCTGCCTCTCTAAAGCCATTTGTCAAACAGTCAGTCTGATCTCATAGTTGCACCTAAAATGATGAAACCTTAATTTGTTCCAGGAAGACAACGTTATTGTTTTTGAAGAGCGGCACTTGCCTGATTTTTACTCATTATATTTTGACAAAGACTGAGGTTATTGGTGAAATTTTGCAGATTAATAATAACAAAAAAAGCAATAAAAATGTACTTATATTCCACATTGTGTAATTAATTAATTATTATTATTATTATTATTATTATTATTATTATTATTATTATTATTATTACAACTATGGCATCAAACTTATGGTACATGCCACAGGATCTGTCATTTTCACACTTACCATTTTCAGTCCATGCTTGCAGCCATGCAATTCGTTCTGGTAGCATATCATCACATATCGAGAGAAGGGATGTCGCTGCCTGCTCATAATTTTCAAAAAGTTGGAATATAGCTACTCAATAGAAATTGTCAGCATTCACTTTGAAATGTCCCCTCTGGAGGAAAAAATACACAACTGAGTATTGTCAACTTAAGAGTATGTTTCCAAATGAGCCATAACGTTGGTCCAGTTAGAAATCCCAGAGCTGACAGCTTAACGTGTGGTGTTGGTCCAATCAAGTTCAGCCCGTGAGTGCAAAGCTAGTGAAGTGAATGAAGCACTGTGTGTCCTCATGTCAAAAAATGTCCTGATGAAGAGCACAGTTAGAGGCAAAGGGCCTCTGACCAGGCTGTATTTAATGGGTTGTCTGTCCAATCATCAACCCCTCCAAACTCCTCCCACTTTCATCTCCTCAAATCACCTCGATTAACGTTCTCCCCTCCATCACCATTACCTCATCCAACCCTCTCCCAACTACTCCTTCCTTCCTCCACATCACCTCAACGAGCCTTTTGTCAACTCCTCCCACCTCCATCTGTTCGCCATTCCCTCAAGTCATTTTTGTTCTCTGTAAATAGTTTTGGTATTAATGAATTGATAAACAGTCTACCAACGGATTTACATCCACACATCAGCAGGTGTCCCTCTCAACATGTGCAGGAACTCAGGTGTTATTTCCCTCCCACCTCGGCGCTGCTGTGTTTTGATGGTGGAGGTGAGACGTGTCATCTGTGGGTGGAGCTGTGGGCGGGTTTTATTAAGGTAGAGGAGGCACAGATCCATCTGTCAGATAGACCCTGAACGTCTCTTTTAATAGCACCATCATCAGACGCTGCCAGCAGCTCTAATTGGCAGAACGTGGGAGTTGATGGTATTAAAATGGCTGCCTTGCTATTCACCTCCATGACTGCAGCCTGTCAGTTACATGGGGAGGCTAAGTGAACATGGATGAGAGAGAGGCAGCGGAGTGGGAGGGAGAGAAAGAGAGGCGCTGGGTTGAAGAGGTGTAGAGTTGGACACACACAGCGTTTTATTTTCTATGTTTATTGGATTCATATCTTTTCTATTATTGCTTTTAACAAGAGCTGGGATTTAAAATAATCCATTGCCAACACACCAGTGGAACCAATCTGGCACACATTAGTTGAAGCAATTATTGCCGATTTCTGTTAACAATTTAGATAATTGTTTGGTATTTAGGTCAAATAAATAGAGAATTCCCATGTGAGTTCCCCTCAAAGTGATTTTAAAACAAGTCCACAAACACAAAAAGATTCAATTTACGATTACATGAGTAGGGAAAACATTGGATTAGAGACGAAGGCACCAACTTGGAAGCGAAGATATAATTTAATTTTGAATAGATAATGATCATTTTTGATTTTCATTAACAAGGATATTAAAACAAGTATTTTCTTCAGTAAAAATTGCTTATTAACATGGTTACTACCGGCAGTTAAATACTACGGCCCACCAAAATTGCTTGCTAGCTGCCAATTAGCAGGACACTAACACTGATTTTAAAGGGACATATTAGCACAGTACTGTCTGATCACTATTCGATCATGCTGTACCATTTGCGTGGAGCAGTTTGTACTCCAGCAGAGCAGGATTATATAATGCTGGATGGTGCAACACAGCTGATATGCGTTGAATCAAAGAACAGTTAAACAGACAAAGAGATTTAATGTTGTAAAATGTATGGTCTCTGTAAATAATTCATAAGGAGTATAGTTTAGACCTGCTCAATTTGTAAGCTGTCATTAGATGACTACTGATGCAGAGATTGATTGATTGATATTCTCTCAGTGTCATAAGCCAATGGCACTAGTTTAGAAACCAAAGTGACAGACTTGGCAGTTCATGTTTCTGCTAACTTAACATTTCTTTTTGTTGCTACGTTTGGTTTAACGGTTACATTTTCTGTTGTTAGTACATTGTGCATACTGTCTGGTTAATCTTAGGCTCAAAAAACACTTGGTTCGGGTTAGACTTTTTTTTCGGCTAGAAATTAAAACATCCTCAAACCTAAATGACTGAATTGGTCTGATTCCAACAACAACACATATCACCTAAAAAAATTACTGTTGCAGCTTACCACTGCGTACTGGTGTACTGGACAGTCTTTGTATGACCGTATATATAACTGTGTGTCTTATGGATGGATGGATAGATATCCCAACAATGCGTTTAAAATATCACAAGATTGTGATTTTGTAGAAATGTCAATAATGTATCATGACGTGCCCATTTTAATGCATCAATGGTTTGAACAAAATAATAAAATGCCAACAGTTTATTCTGGCGACTAGTTTAAATTCAGATTATTTTTTGTTTGTTCTGAGCTGATGAGTTTGTCTAACACTTTGTTTTAGATTTCCATTAAAAGGGATCATGAATATTCATGGTGTCCAGAGGATGAACCTTAATGTTAATACTGACCTTTTTTGTAGAACCACTCTTAGATCATAATTTCACGATATTTTGCACAATTATCACAATCTAAGAGGGAAGATTTCCATCACATTTGATTTCATGTTCCTGCCTCCAAGAGGATGAACTGTTATTATAGTAGAGTTTATTTTTGATGAAGGTTCGTGAACATTGCAGCCACCAGGGGGCACTAACGGATGTCATCAGTCTGTCATAACACTGCTGCTGATTTTACTGTCAAGCAGATAAATCATTACGAATGCAGCTGAGCTTTGGGAGGAAGTCACTAACAGAAGTCCCTGGTGTTCTGTCCGGACAGAACTGCACTGATCCTCCCATGAGATGGCTGCCTTAGCGATTGTGTCTCGGCCTCCGATTGGCAGGAAATCAGAGGCGCCCGAAGGCAACATTCTGACCTCTGTAACGGCACATCAGAGCGGCTCAGACATGGAGCCAAAGTGTGTCTAATTGCAGTAAAGGAGGAAATGTGACGAGCAGGTCTGTGGCTAATGGTGGCCAGTGACTGATGCTCTCTTCGCGCAGCCCTGCAGTGAGCACTCAGCCGGCCACTTCCTGTTTATAATCGGATACAAGCAGAAACAGGCCGAATAAACGGAAACCCACGCTGAGTATCTGATTCCTCCTGCTGAGGAGAAATATTGTGATATTTGCTTTATGAGTTTTATAATGAATTTAGTGGATGTAAAATAGAAACTGGATCTATTGAGGTTGACCGCAGTGAGGACCCTCATTTTACCACCTTCACCTTTGATTAGTTTCCCATTTAAGGATTTTATTGAGATTGTACAATTATCAAAGTATGCTTAGGTACAAAAGAAACACATTGGACATTTCCTAAATGTAGTTAAGCTTAAAAGTACAACATTTACGTGTAAAATTAGTGGAAAAAAGGACGAAAATCTACCAACAAAACATCCAAGTAATGTACCAAAACTACCGTCACATATCAGCTCAAACTATTACAAATACAGTATATCAAATATCTGCGCATCAGAACATGTTGCAGGAACACATTATTAAAGTTATATCATGCCTGTGTGAAGGAAACATTTAAACCCAACGTGTCGTGTTTGCATGCTGCAAAAGAGCTGTCCCCAGAGAGATGTGGAGTTTTTTCAAATAAAATGGAGGATGTGAGTTTAACATAGTGATATAATCTGATGTTGATATGGTCACACCTGAATATGGAAGATGTCTCAGACGGTGAATTTGAATTAAAGTAAAAAAAAATAAAAATAAATAAAAAATCCTGCAGGCTGTCTCACCTGCTGCTGATACATGGTAAACATGATCTCCCTCCCAACTCGTCAAACACAGCAGCTTAGTCACCTTCAAGCTATGACAGCCCACCATCTCTAAAGTCAGTTTTGCAGGCAAAGGGCTCTATGGTTGAGGCCTAATCCTCCCCTCCTTCAGCTATCTGTGTGTCCTGCTTTCAAAATCTCCATCGCTACGATAAAGAATAGAAGGTGGACCCAAAGGCAGTAGACAGCCTGCATCAATGGACAACTGCAAGACCAGAGAAACTAGACATGATCCATGAACTTAAAAAGAAGGGAGGTCATTCCGTCACTGAATCCCACTTTGGGGTCAGACTGTGGTGACATGTCTGCGTATGACATCTGATGAAGAAAGGCCTCCTGAAAATGAAAAATGAAAAGGACGCACAGGATCCTTAACAGGATCAAGGAAACAGAACAGATGACTCAACAAAGACTGAACTAACGACTGGACATAAATACAAACCAGCCTAATGAGGGGATGAGGTGCAGGTGGAGAGACAGTGGCAACAGGGGCAGTGCTAACAAGGAAGATGTGAGACAGGTGTAGAGGGACAATCAGACTTCGGAGGACCACAGGAGTGAAACTGAACCGACATGATACAAGAGGATTTAACTACAAAATGAAACAGGACATCACACCATCCCACCTTTCTCTGGAAGTAAATGAATATAAATAAACAGCGGCACCATTTAAGGGGGAAAAGTTAGGACAATTCCAATAAATAATAAAATTATTAAACCATCAACATTGAGTATATCTTTCAAATATAATAATAAAATGAATGATCTCATTGTTGGCATTGGCAGTAGAAGTTAAATATCCGCATTGACCAAAAAGTAAACATCGATATTGACCGACGTCCCCCCTGTACCTGCATGAAATGGTTTGGTCCTGAATTAGTGTACATATCAGTGATGGTGTTTAATTGCAGTCAGAACGGCAGTGACCACAATGTTGCCTAAATCAAAATCTGGTTTTCAAAAAAGGAAAGAGAGGAAAGAGAGAGGAAAGACAAAGGAAAGGTTTTAAATCTGTAACCCAGTTTTTCACCAAGAAAGGTGGGTAGCCTTCAGTCTGTGAGTGGTATTAACCTGTTGGCTTGTCCATAGTGAAATAAGCTAGCTAGCTACAGTCTAGTGTTAGCCTACATTTCATCAACATTTAATCAGTTAGCAAGATATTCATATTAAATCATTGTCCCTGCTCCTTTTAGCAGACTTAACAGCAGGTGAGTCAGCAGCAGCCTGGTCACCCCATAACTGTCCTAGTGAAGAAGGTGAGCAACATTGTGTTCAATGACATGCCAGTTAGCATCATTGCGGGGAGTCTGTGGGGAGTTCTCTGTCTCTCTTGCTCTTTATACCATTACAGAAAAGAACATGAAACATTTATTAAAGGGGCACTATGCAACAATATTAGCAAAAATGACCCTAACTATGCAGGCTGAAAGTCATTCTGAATGTTCTTTGACACTTTCTGGGTCGTTTGGTCTCTGCTATGACCCCCCCTAGCGCTTCTGGGCGGAGAAGCGGAATATGCAACTTGCTGCCACCGGTCCGAAGTCAATCCGGAAGTGAGCCGGCGGAAGTATCCCGCAGCCCCTCGAAAATGTAGTCAGATTGTAGTTTCGAAACTGCTTTACGGCAAACACACCCCCAAACATGGAACCGGGTAGATATAAACTGCCAGTTGCAAGGCAATTGTTGTATTCATCATGTATGAATCGACTAAAAAGAGACCCAGGAAGCCACAGTCGGAGGAACAGAAGAAGAAAAAGGAGCTTGACAAAAGAGACCAGACACAGTAAACATAGGACGAGCTGTTGAGGAGTCCAGAACAGACGCCGACTTGGCCGTGTTGCTGTTGAAATTGTAAGTGGCTGAACTTTGTCTTTGCAACGTGACTTGATAGTCTTTTGAACAATGTTATTGCTGGACTGTTTTATTGGGAGCCCTGTATGTGTTTGGCTTGGTTTCTTGATCGCTCGCTCGATAGTTAGCGGGTGTTTAGCGTAGCAGTCACTTGCTACCAAACACGTTTGTTTGCGTTCTGAATCCAGGTTCTCGTTGTGTATGTAGCTCTCTAGTTCGGTCTTTGAATGTCGCGTGATTTGTCGCCTGTATCCTCCGATATGTCCGGCTGAACATAGAGCACTAAGTGCCAGACATGTCTCTCTGTTTAGCCGGCTGGCTTCTTAGCAAACAGATGCACATGGTAACGTAGTAGCTGCTAGGTGGCCGGGGAGGCTCGTCAACGAGTGTTTTCGACAGTGTGTCTGCGCCGAAGCTGTAGGGGGAGCTCTGTAGCGAAAAACGTATGCACGAAACTGGTGCAAAGCTAGAAAACGGCGAAGGAAACTGATGCTGCATAGTCCAGCTTTAATGACAGAAATTCAAACACAAATTATTTTCTCACAATGATCAATGAGGCAGAGTATAATTAAAATAAACACGTTGTTTGAACAGATATGTCAAGTGAATCATCATCATCAGCAGCAGCTGTTTTCATGTATTAACAGCAGCTCTGAAATAAAAAGAGCATATGTATGTGTATAATATAGTTCAAATTCAGCTATCACTAAAATAGAATTTGGTCAGAAGTTTGGGACTCTCACCTTCCTGCTTTGCAGTAGGAACAGAGGAGAAGATTTCTGCTGCATGCAGACTGTGTGACTCAATGCAACTCTCGATACAATCAGAGAAATGTTTATATTTTCTGGAAATCAGAAGATTAAATCGCAATGACCATATCGCCCCATATCTGTATTTTTTCACCCCAAATCCAATGCAAGCACCTGTGAGTCTACAGTTGTGGAGATAAATTAGACCTGCATGCGGGACTACACGGGAGACAGTGAGCAGGAACCAAGTAACTGTCATGTTGTTCTTTTCACAAATATGGGAATGATAGTGAATATCATTAAAATGCATAGTTTTATATAAAACGGCATAACATTTTTTCACCGGCCTAAACAAGGGCCCAATTAGATTTCTTTTCATGGAGCCCAAAATCCCTGGCGGTGCCCCTGTGGATAGATAATGTATTGATCCTGTTTGAATTGTGTCATGAATCACACATATGATGTTTGGCAGTTTAAAAGATAAGTCAATAAAGTGTCAGTTTGTCATCAAACTAATGAAATATCAGACTCGTTAGAGATGTTGTCTCATTGAACACCCACCAAAACCTGCAACTTAAGCATTGTAGAGCTGCTCCTGCATATTAGCAGCTCACAGAACTGAACCAGAACCAGCTCTCCTGTCACAGAACTGCAGTTGTCAATATGAGCAGATTTATTGCATTGCAATATTGCATGTTCCATGTTTTTTACAACCTTTTCTGAGCCCACTTGGATCCATGTTGGTGTTGGAAACGTGCGTTGAGACGAGTTCACTGAGCACTTTCACACAAAACTACATGTGAGCCCGGAACAGGGCTGCATGATATTGAAAAAACTCACAATGTGATTTTTTTTTAACCCTGCAATATATATTGCGATATGAAAAAATACAGGAATTTTCATCAGATGACCTGAATAGCACTTTATGTCATGCTGCGCTGCTGCTATCTTGTGGACAATTAACCTGCACTGATCTTACCTCTTTTTGTCGTACTGCGGTGTGTGGTACCCACGTAAATGGTCAAACTAACTAGTTGTGTTACCTCTCGTTGTGGCAACAGATGCAAGGCACTGTTGCCACAGAATACGTGTTTGGTCAATATCATCCTTCTTGTAGCCGAAATAATTCCAGATAACTGACATTGCTTTTCTTTTTGGCACCAAGTCTTTGTTTTCGGCGATTTTCTCTTGTTCATTGCTCATTTTTCAATGTTATTACCAGGCACTCACTCCATGTGCAGGGGCGTGGCCTGATTTGGCACACTGAATAAGAGCTAATGTTATTGGTGGATCCCTGCGCATGCAGAGTACCTTTGAAATTAGATGAGTTCATTTGCCTCCTACATCGCAGGCCCTGCAATGTGACTATTGCGCACGCCTACATTGCGATGGCGATGCTCAAACGATTTATTGTGCAGCTCTATCCCGGAAGCTCCGCCAGGATCCCAGTGGCATCAGTCCCAGTTTAAAAGTCGTGAGACCCCGACACACGTCACATTCCAGGTGAGTTGAGGAGAGACCCCGGTTTCATGCAGCTGCTGCTGTAAGGGTGTAACTTTGAGAAACGTTTTTTTTCATTTTCCTTGAGCTAAGTTTCAGTTCCCTCCTCGCTGGACGAGACAGAGACTGTTTTTGTTTTACTTTTGTTTTGTTCGAATATACACCATTATTGTTTTGGATCCATAGAGGAACGCTGCACAGCCATTTCCTCACCACCTGCAGAAGGAAGAGATCATCTTTAGAAGGAGATGAAAGCCCCGAGGTCCGTTCCTTCCATTAAGTTGACACAATGCTGTGATACAGCCTTTTTTTGGGGGGGGGGCAGTAGCTCAGTAAGTAGAGACTTGGCTGGCTCAAGTCCAGCTACAGACCACAATATGGAAGTGGACTGGTAGCTGAAGAGGTGCCAGTCCACTTCCTAGGTTACTGCCGAGGTGCCCTTGAGCCTTGAGCAAAGCACCGAACCCCCCATGTGTGCTCCCTAGGCGCTGACATAGCAGCCCACTGCTGCTAGCTTGTGTGTGTATGTATGTGTATACTTAGAATGTGCAGCTAGTGATGGGTTAAATGCAGAGGACAAATTTCAAGTGTGTTTCATGTCTGACAAATAAAGATTCTTTTTCTTCCTCTTCTTCTTCTTCTGCCGTCAGCTTTTAGGACGCTAAAGCTGACCCCTCGATTCGCTTGCCAGCCGTTGTTTGAGGGAGAGACGACTAACCACATGGTCGCTGCGCTGTTTCTTTGTTGTCTGCTAAGCGCCCGCATAGCTTCTCCTCCTCTACTAACTCACACACACACACACACACACACACACACACACACACACACACACACACACACCGAGATACACATAATCTCATGAGCGACCTGTTGGACACCCAATAGTTAATAACCCCGCTATAACAAACACGTGACACGTGTCTCTAGTATATTCCCTTTAGTGACTTCAGAGGCGGACTCTTCGCGGTAGCCTCAGTAGTGACCACCTTTTGTCGATGCATTCACTGCCGCCATTTTTGAATTCCAGGTATATGATTCAGTGTAATCTGAATCATCACCTCAGGATTCGTGTTCTAGCATGACTTCACCAAATCACGTTTGGCGTTTCCTGTAGTCTCTCCAACGAGATTTCTTAAGTCACGCCCTCTAATTTGTAGTCCAGTGAACGTGACTTCCCAAGCCACGTTTTGCCATCTTTGAAGTCTTTAAGGGACTTCCGACCACACACACACACACACACACACACACACACACACACACACACACACGTCTCCACCCATTAATATGTTTTGCTTGCTTATGTTTTGTTGTTGCTAGTTGTTGAAAGCAACTGTTGTTTATTAAAGTAGGTGGTTTGTGTTTTTGGAGAAAAGCTTTAATAAACACTGTTGGTTTTAACTGAGCAGCATCTGTGATTATTTTGCACAATCCCACATTATGATAACAGCTGGTTGAGATGGTCAGTGCTCGCATTCACGCCTTCCCTCTTATCTAATTATTGATATTTTCATATTATTGACAATTTTACTAATTTCAGGCTTTGAGACTAGATGTACATCATTTGATTATTGATCCCTGATTTCAGGGTGGTGCCCATTAATGAATCATAGTTACCTATGTTTCATTAATTAACTACAATACTTTTATTAATTAATAATAATATTGTAATTAATAAACAATAATCAATATCGATTTAACCCATTATATTTGACTTGGAAAATTATCTTTTAATGTGTGTGTGATTCATGGCACAATTCAAACAGGATCAATACATAATTTGTCTCTCTTCATTAACTACCAGATAAAGTTTATCTGAAATAAGTTCCCATGTGTAAAATCAAGGAAAAGCTCCTTAATTCCATTAAACTCCTTGGCATATTTCATTTCCTTTTATTTCATTTTACTTGATTTTATTTTATGTATTACTCATCTGTGTTTGTGTCTTCGTCCAACTGTATGTTCTAACGTGTGCGCAAGGCAAATTGTTCCGAATAAGATACGGAATAAAACAACTGCTATTCAAAAGTGTTAAATCGTATAATAACTATAAAAAGAGACGTCTTTGATTTATATAAATACAGTTATCAAAGAGGAGCTAAGCTGTTTCCTTACCCCACCCGCCCAGCTGATCAGCCAAGCCTGGCTGCTCAGTGCGACGTATCAAACGCCCCCCAGCTCCTGTAATCATGTACGACATCATCCATCTAGAGCGTGGCCAGTGGCCAATCAGAGGAGGCAGGTGAGCGGATGTAGTCGGTGTCGGTGGCACTCCGTCACTCTGACAAACATGTGCTCCAATTAGAAAAGCCATTAATTTCAATTTCAGCAGCGATCTCGCCTCACATCTCCGCCTGCTGCTGCACAACGGCTGACTTTGTTCATTTTGTGGTTGGCCGAGTTTGAGTAATAGAGGTCTTACACGCAATCTATGCGTGTTTTTTTTTTTGTTTTTTTTAAGTGTGTGTATGTGTGTTAAAATAGCATTACTATTCAGGAGCAGTTGAGCTTCCAGCAGAGCAGCATGTCAGCAGAGTCGGGATGTAAAAGCAGGAGCCGTTCGCTCTGCCTTACTAACTTTAATGTTCGTCCTTTTAGCTTCAACCTTTGCTACAGACGACCATTAGCAGCTTTTAACGGCTGCTAAACACTGCTTAACATCACCGATGGGCTCAGATATTCTGAATAATCACTGTGAAATGATAATTTTTGGAATAATTACCTGAATATGAAGCTAAGATTAAACTAAATTAGCACATTGTGATTCTCCAGCAGCCTGTTCTCTGAGACTGAAGTGATGTTCGGCACAAAATGTTTCTTCTGGTAATTATTTATCCCAACATTTTACCCGCCAAGATGAGATGAACAATAAATCAAACGCATGAAAACCCATGGTAGTTTCTTAACTTAATAGTGAGGACACGTCTGCACTACATGGGCATCCTGGCTGGTCCTTATAACGTCAAAGTACTGTATACAATTGAGATAGGGTCAGAGCCGGGCTCAGGCATCTAAAGTCAGTTGTTCAAGGAACCATTATGTCAATGAGGGTCCTCACAAAGACCGTTGTTGTGTTTCTGTGTGTTGTTTTGTCGGTACAATCACCTCCTTTAACCTCTGACCAGAAGATGAAATCTATTTTTTATTCATGGCTCTCAGGTAAGTAGTAGTCTTGACAATGGAACAATCACCTGTGAGGGAAACATGTCAGACCGCAATCAGAAGCTTTGGCTGCTCATTCCCTCCACAATTGCTCATCTTCATTTGATGGCTTTCAGCTTTCGGACGTAAACATGTTGTAGCGGCCGAGCTCCTCTCCACAGCGAGTCCAGCTGAAATCTGTTGGCCCCCGCCCTGAATTCAGCTGAACAGTAATAATAATCCTCCGCGGCAGACGATCCTAATTACAGAGCAGAGAGTGTCTGGCTGCAGCCGAGGTCAGAGGCCGAGTGCAGCATATTACAGTCATTGTTCTCTCAATGATCCCGCCAGCCTCCTGAGGATCTCCAAACTAAGTGAACAACTTCTTGCCAGAAACTTGCGCGTGGACTTTTTGTCTCCCCAGAGTTGGAGTTAATGGGAAAAGGAAACTGAACTTTTCCCTGAAGTTTAACAGTTTAACTTGGAGCTGTTCGCTGCTGTCTGCGTTCCACACCACAGAACCTTTTCTTTCGCCTTTCATTTTGTTTTTCTTCAGAGGTTTGGATCCCTCGGCTGCCTCGTCGTACCTCGCCACCCCCGGAGAGCAATACGGGCCTCGGCCTTATCTTTGGGAGGCACATTTACCCGAGGGAAATCTCCCTGCCTCCACCTTGGGCTCTGCACTTAAGTGATGAACAAGTGAAACATGGCCGCTCTTTGTCTGCTCGCCGCTAATCAGCGAGGCAGAGCGCTGCTGCTGCTGCTGCCATCTGGCCTCGCCGCACTACCTGCATCACTGACATCACTTATCCTTCCTTCTCTTCGTCTTCTTGTCTTCCTCTCACTTCAACCCTCCGTCAGGCCGAAACTTTAGCTGGCCTGTAAGAAGTGGTAATGAAAAAGTACTCCTGCATTCAGCACTTTTACTTGTAAATGCACTCAAGTACCTGAAGTCAACAAACTTAATGTGAAGAAGTTTAGTTTTGCTGTTTGGTAAAAAACTTTGTGTCTCGAGTTTTGCTCATTTTCAACAAGAGAATAAATAAAAAGTTAGTTTATTGAGTCTTTTAACATGCAACAACTTTGGTGAGTCAGTGAATTGTGTGTACAATCACATAAATCATCAGTTAATTCTGGTCCCTCAGTATTAATGATGTCTGCTCTTGATGCTTTTTCAGAGAAACTGTTGTCATTCTGTATTCAACACAAAAATAAATATCTGTGAAGAATAATTTGGTTTTGGTGTATCTATACAACTACTCTGAGAAGAGTTGTGAATTAATGCATTCTTTTGGTATTGTAGCTATCATGACATATTTCCAGTAAAACAGAAAAGGCTGACGGGGGATATTTTGGGGAACTTGATCTGAAAGGTGAAAATGGAATGTGTAGCAAATGTGAACACGGGATAGCAGCATCCGTCAGGGAGAAAAGAGACAAAGCCCATCATACGCTCCATGTTGTCAACTTCAAAATACCTTGTGCATAATGTGCACAATGGTTTGAATTGGTTGGTTCATGCCAATGTAAGCATGTGTCATTTTGTTCTACAGGGTTATATTATATAGCTGGTTTGAGATCAGATGTCTTCTTCGTAGATAAAGTTTACAATTCCATGTCCGTGCTGTAGATCAACCACGGTCACTTTCCGTGGCTGGAGTCAGATGTCTTCCTCAGCAGGATTGTAATCAGAGTCCGGGAGCAGAAAACACGTCAGCGCTGGTCTGCGGCTGCTGAATATGTAAAGCCTTATTGAAGCTACGCTCCAGCAATTTCTCTTAATTATTGGAATAATCAGATAGAAGGAAAGGAGAGGCTTCGCTTATTGGATTAGCTGAGACGATCCTCTAACACAAACCATCTCCTCTTCTCTATCTGCTGCGTTCTATTCAATTCACTTCAATTCAATCAGCTTTATTGGCAAAGAAGTTTTCAAACAATATCTCCTGCGCAAGGAAGTGCAATATAGATCATTATCAATAATTTAAATATCTATATTAACGGTGGCTATGATTGGATTAAACAAAAAAAAAAAACAGGAAAAAAAATCAGATGTCTCTGTCTGCCTCTCATCCTCAGT
>CAEMYA010000184.1:1465491-1485083 GCA_903131615.1 Diplodus sargus | reverse complement strand
TTTTTTCGGTAAAGTCGTCAAGTCAGAGTTAACAGCTTGGAATGTATATAGTTTCATAGTTGTTGTATAACAAAACAGAGTTGACCCTACCGACAAATAGAATCAAGTGTTCAACCCGACCACTGGTACAACAACAATTAAGAAGTGCGGCACATCAGATGGTTCTGGCCTCCACGTCGTCCATTAATTCCTGATAGTGGACACCTCGTTGGTCTTTATCCGTAAGCTTTTAATTATTTTGAGGTCATTGTACCAAAATGATTCTGCACACAACTATAGAAAGCTCAACAGTAGATGCAGGAAAACATTAGTGGTCAGTCAAATTAACAAAATGCGAAAACAAAACCTTCCTCATAAATTATCGGAAAAGATTGAAGAGATTCCTCGTTTCTTACTTGTCTGACCTTTCTAAAAGAGTTTTTTAGGATTTCTGACTATATCCTGACTATATTCCTGACCCAGATCAACACCGATTTAAACTCTGAACTTCCATAAACTCAGTCCTTTTACAGAATCAGACAGACGCTGAAGTATCGTGTACGTGGACGACTCAACTTGAACTTAATGTCAGTGAATCAAATATAAAGACTGACTCTTCAAAACAAGTCGAGTTACCGAATCAGTGTTGAATCACTTTGACAGGACAATAGATTTACATTTCTCTCTCTTTTTTACACACATACACACACTGTGTGTGTGTGTGTGTGTGTGTGTGTGTGGTTAGAGGGTTGAGGCTTGGGCTGAGGCTACACCAGGGGCATTAAGGCAGATCGATATCTGGCAGGCGGAGGGAGCCGGCCATAATCTCCATCAGCCATGTAGGAAAGTACATTACTGCCACTACAAAGCCTATTAACAAAACCGCAGGTCATGCATTATTGAATGGATGTTGGTTTTATTCGACCTGTTCAAAGAGATGGAAAAAAAAGGACAAACATAAATTATGCAGCTGCTGCAGCTCCCCCACTTGAAAATATTGTTTTTGTTTTCGGTGCTTAATTGGATTCGTAGCCTGGGAGGCATCATGGTGGACGAGCGGGGTGGAGGGGGAGGGAGGACGGAGCACTCGGATCACACCGGAGCGACTTCAGGGGAAATATCGATCGGTGATACGGATCTACGGAGAGTGATCCAGAGGGATATCCATCTGTAAACAATGACTCAGGGCGGCGAGGAGCTTCACCTCTGAATCACAGACGAGCCGTCATCACCTCAAGCTCAAATCTGCACAACTGCACTCTCACAACAAAGTGCTTGTGTGTGTGTGTGTGTGTGTGTGTGTGTGTGTGTGTGTGTGTGTGTGTTACAAAACACAACCACTGTGGGCTCATCACACGTTTGCACTCAGAAAACACTGAAAAACTTGAAAATCTGTATCGAACTGCAGTCCAAATGTGTGCCTTGGTGAGTACAGAAACATCAGCATTTACATGTATTTCAAGTACCCAAAAAACAATTACTCATCATTCAGAGTTCTATTTTTTATGACTTTATCTGCTGAAAAACTTGTTTTATTTCGACCTGTCATGATTTGGTTTGTTGGTTTTATTTGTCGCTTTTATTTTGTAAGGTTCATCCTCATGTGTCATGCTGTGTTACTTCCTTTCTTGTCTTCCTACCTTGTGATTGTCCTGATTGTTGTCACTTGTCCCTGATGTGCCTCTTGTGTTTTTATTCCATGTGTTCTCATCTTTGTCTGTTTCCATTGCTCACCTGCGTTCAGGTGATTAACACTCCCTGATTATCTATTAAGTCTGTGTTTTTCTGGTACACTGTCAGTTTGTTGGTATAAAAGTGGTGGGCAGACTTAAAAATGCACCTAAATAATAGTTAGTTTCTTCCCACCGCTGACTATGTTTCAGGTGAGGTGATTAAAGTGTCTTCTAAACCAATCAGCTGTAACATTAAACATTCTGTTGCCTGCCGTTTTGTTTAGCGCATTTTGGATTTTGGATTGTTGGACTTTTTTTCTTTTCAGCTTTCATTTAATCTTGTTTTTTGCTGTTGAACCTGCCTCCATGTCAAGCCTGGGTCATCCAAACTCTTTGGGTCAAACAACTCTTCCAACTTTATCTTTCCAGCCAAACCAGAAAATCAACAGTCAACACAAACTGCAAACTTCTGATTATCTTCTGTCTTTGCATCCATCAGGATCATGATGCATCTTAAAGTCATGACATTCCCACACCTCTGACGGCAGTCTGCTTGTGGGACTATGAGATCCAGTATTATGTTCAAACTGGCTCTAGAACAGTGTGAACATCAAAAGGATCTATCCTCTGGGGAACACAGATAGGTAATATAATTAAAAATAGGAAAAGAAGTCTCCAGAAAACTGACAAAACAATAAATAAAACATACGTGAATTTTATTTGGATGAATGTAATAAAGTTCCTTAATATTTAGTAAAAAGTTGAGGCAGAAACATGAGAATAAATTCAGATTATGCAGCCTTGAACCATGTTTGCAGTTGGAGTAGCCTGTTGCCTCCACCCGGCCGGTGCTCACAGATTTCCCCTCTCACGGGGTCGCGGAGGTCGAGCGTTACCAACTGCAAACAGCCATGTTTTCACTTTGGCCTCCTGACTGACGGAGGATCCCAGACGAGCTTCTCCACCAGCCACCGCTGATCTCAACCCATAATGCTTCATTACCAGAGCGTCCACCCTGACCCCGCCAGCCATTTAGCAGGCAGCCAGAACGAGGCCAGAGAGGTCCAGAAACACACACGACACACCGGCACAGACCCAGCCTGTCTGAGATAATAGGCTCGTATTTCTGCGTGGAGGTTTAGTCGGGGGAGTGAGCTGCGTTTCGGCTCCTTCAGCTCGGGTCAGCAGTTTGTGTTTACAGCAGCAGCTCGGTGTCAGCTCAGCAAACAGCGGGAGAGATTCCTGTTTCTGCTCCCACTCTCAGCCTCACAGCAGGTCAGATTATATATACTGTTGGCAGAGATAATGCTCCTGTTAGCACATATCTGCACCAGACAGCCGATATATGGATTTATTACTGAACTGCTCATGACGCAACACTGAAGGATGATTGTATCCGACCAATTCACACTGCTCTACTTTTGTTTTTTTCTCCATTATGCTGCCAAAAGATTACAGAGGCGGGGAGGTAATAGTCTGAGTGCTTTCTCAGTCAACCCGGTTTGGTAAAAATGGACCCTTGTGCATTTTGTCTGGTTAGTGCCATTTCTTTGGGCGGGTCATTAAAATGTTGAAGCGTACAATACCCCATCCACGGTTTAGTACACACTTATGGTTCATGGATTCAAACAAACAACAACAGATAACATGCTGCTCCTCTGATAAACAGAAATAACTGTCCAGGTGGAAATCACCCACATATCACATTTAATAGACTGTCCCACCTTTGCATGCTGGGAGGCTGCATTTGGACAGTCAGCAATACGATGTTTTGAAAGTGGATCTCATAAAAGAAACAGGAAGAGACCAACTGTGTCCAGTTTCAGGAAAGTTTGCCTAAACTGCCAAAATCCTTTTATAAAACAGACACAGACACCACAACCAAAGGACCAACACGTCCGCTGCCTCAGCTGGCATTAGGTTGCGCTGAACCGGCTACTACAGCGTGGGAGGACACAGAGAGGCAGCAGCAGCCCAGTGAGCCACCCACCACCACAGACCAGGCACCTGACGCTCAGACAGCTCAAGCTCAGCATCCAGACGCCACAGGTACCACACCGCCGGCATCACAGAGCGACCACCTGAGCAGTGACAGCGAATAGTGACAGCAGCAAATCAATGAGTGACACTGTGCTCCTTCGTGGAGACGCCGCGCTGTGGCCAGATACACATGAGAGATAACAAGTTCCCAAAGAATACAGACACGACCAGAAGGTTTACAAAAGAAAACTACGAGTTAATTACAAGGAGGTGGCTCTTTTATCAGAGAGCATGGATCGTTTTGTCTTTAGGAATTAAAGAGGAATTAAGTATTATAAACCTATAATCTTAATAATAATAATAGATTTAATTTACATAGCGCCTTTCAGGGTACCCAAGGACACTTGACAAAGTAAATAAACATATATGAAAACAAACAAAGCAAAGAACAATCTTGTTGCCACATTTGTTTGCTTCTGTCTGACACACTTCGAAACATGCAGGTAAGGCTGTCAGTGAGACAGTGATCTTCTCTCTCTGAGGCCGAAGAGGTCATGGAGGTTGGTGATAAGACAGGAGATGAACGGTTTTGATCATAGATCCCTGCGCTCACCACGGACAGTTGTTAGTCATTTTTCTTTTCATTAAACCAGCAGTCATGGCCCAGAAACACATCTCTTGCTTTTTCTATTTGAAAGTGTTTTTATTTTTCTATAAGTTAATTTATTTGATATTACGCAAAACACTAGAAATGTAAAACATTTTTTCTCATTGCTAATAAGCAAAATAGATAAAGAATTTTGGAAAGTAATACTGTAGTTTTAGTCTCTCCTCACAAAAAACTTGTACGGAAACCAAAAACAACAACGTATTAAACCGTGGGCTGACTGTATCATTGCATCTATTTTTCACAATTAAAAAGTCTAGATGTTTTTAAATAAAGGAATGTCCTGAGACACAGACACATGAGCCAGCATACAAAGGATCAAAGTCTGATATATTATGAGACAGTAATAAATATCTGTAATTGTTGGCTCAGTCATATGAAACACTATAACAACACGACAAGACGAACTCTTCTTCTTCTGTGCCTTTTGACTTTAGTCCACAGGACAAGTAGTAAGTACTGTAGTAATAGATCATTGAAATATTAATTGTAATGCGTTATATTACGCTGTCACTACTGAAAGGAATATAGTAATGTGACATGTTACTTTTGTAAGACCTGCAGCTGTTCACCGCTTCCAGTAACACTAAACGGCGAATAATATCAGTGTTAGCTTAACTCTGATTATTTGACCTAATATACAGAATTATATCCTCCAAATAGAATGTGTATATATATATATATATATATATATATATATATGTGTGTGTGTGTGTGCATCGTGCTTTTGTAATGCGTGTCGCTGCTGATAAGAAATATAAAAAGCTAACTTTCACAGATCAGTGTTGTTGGAATCGGTGCAGGATTATAGTTTCTGTGTGGTGTTAAATGTGGGTGAGAAGACTTCACATCTGTTTAGTTTGTTCTGGTTGATGTATGGGCAGTTCTATATAATGTATTCTCTATAAAAGGATTATATAAGACATTAATATTCAACACTTGGATCAATGCAGAGGTTCTGGCCTTCTTCTTTAGCATTTTGTCTTGTTATATTTGCGGCCCTGTTCGGCCCTCATAAGTCTAGTTACTGTACACGTGGCTCTGAACCGAGCTAAAATCAGTTTTTTGTCCTTCAATGTTCACCTGCAGGCCGTCCGAGCAGCAGCACGACTTTGGGTTCACCAGTCTGAAAGCAGAAATCAGATTCGGAGTGGATCATCTCAAACACAGCTCCAGCCTCTGTCTCTCTGCTTGGCTCACTTGCTTCTCGTTCAAGCTTTAATGCGTCTGTGAGTTTGTTGCCGTCGAACTGCCGACATAGCCCGGCCTCTAATGTCTCCTGTCAGCCGCCATCTTAAGTCATCTTCCTCCGCTGGTGACCCTGAGAGGCAGGTGGAGGCAAACAGGAGGAGTGTAATTCATTAGCTGCAGCCGCCGCGCTGCCGTCAGCCTATAATTAGCCGAAGCATCGCTGACTCAAAGTTTACAAGCTGCACTCAACAGTATAAATATTCATATGCATCTCTGAGAAATCAATAGGGCAGAACAAAACTTTATGATATTAAAGTATTACAATATTAATGTGGTGGCGAACACTTTCGACAAAGTAAACGCTCCTCCTCGTTCCTCTTCCTCGCCATTATGCATACTGGAAGATCAGATTTCATGACCTTTGCCATCCAAAGGGAACTTGTCTTTGCTTTGGGGAGCAGATAAGCCTGGATGATCCACAACAATAAATAAATCTGTGAACAGGCTGGAGAGCCCGAAAGCTCTCTCCCTCCCTTAATCTTTGCAATTTGCCATGGCTGATAACATTTTAATGAGGAATAAGCATAATGGGAGTCTCAGAGAGATTATGGTGAACTGGGAGTGAGACGTGTTGGATGGGTGAAGATGGAGGAACCAGAATCAAGCTGCAGATCAGAGATGCTCCACGGGCCTCCTGAGAGGACTCGGGATACTCCCGACACACACGGCTGCAAAGTGATTTCTGTTTTTTTTCCTATTCGTCTCAAAACAGATGCTGTGAACGCTCCACCTGCTGAGTTGTTTTATTTCTCCTGTCCACGACACAAACTGAGCCACAACTGTCTTCACAGGGGGCCAAAGTCAAAGCTAGACTTTGAATGTACTTCACTTTTGTGTGCTTTAGTGTACTTTACATAACCTAGCAGACTTATTCAGATGTGTTAACTGAAAATACAAAACATTTCAGCATATTAACCCAGAAAACAGCACAATACATCAACATAATCCAGCATCTATTTGTTTACTGTCAAACACTGTCTGTTTGATCTATTTTATAAGGCAGTAATCTGTAATCCATATATAATAGAGTCACACTGTCTGTTTCACATGATTTCATTGTTCAACTAATAAGACCAATACAACCAGATTGCCTTCACAAATCACAGTTTGATTTGCTTGAAGTGTCAGTTTGTGGCAGCATGTCTGTACCAGCCTGTCCGCTTCTGTGTCTAAAGTGCTAAAGTCTTACCTGCCAACCTTTAGCAGCTGTTTGAACACACTGTCTACACTGATTTCACCATTTACACTGACGCCACACATGTCACACTAAACAGTTAGTGGATAAAGTCCCCAGTCTCCCTTAAAAAATGTTGTTAAGAGAAACTTTATAAACATTGTGAGATTCTGTCCCTTTTTTTGTGAAGTTTTTATTTCTAAGTGTGAATAATATTGTGTCAATCTGCTCCTTTTTTTTATTTTGAATCTACTGTCCAGTATTTATTTGTCTTTGCACAATAGGAGGTGCAGGAGTTGCAGTGCAAATCTCTATTATCCTCTAGATAACATCTCACAACTGTAGATAAACACATACATTTATAGATAATATGTTGTTGGAGGATCAGAATAACTCGTCTCATTGTAACACCTCAACTATTCAAGATTTTTTCACACGTTACCTGTTAGATTCATTACATCCACACTGATGTCAAAACTGACAAAGCAGAGCATCAACCCTTCATTTAAAGCATTGTTAGCTCTGTCTGATCAAACACCGACACAGTGTGTTGTGTGAAAGCAAAGCAGACAAACCACACGACTCGATAGCAGAAGTTATTGCATGTGATTTTAAAATGAAACCACTATTAAACCCATCTGCTGATTGTGGAAACTGTCAAGAAAACAATAATTATCAGCAATCTACATAATTACGCAACATCAGGCAAGATTCTGTATCAAGGCTGAGAGTGTGTTCATTTTCTCTGATCAATCAGCAGAATGAAAAGGAGATAAAATTATAGAACAATGCCTTGTTTGCATCTTGTTTCCAACCATCTGTCATAATTCATGACACATACAGTCCAGTTACTGTCTGGACTGATAGTCTTCACCATCAATGATTCATTTGTGGAGTTCTTGAGGATGAACAGATCTGCAATCAATCAACGCTGCAGCAGTGGAATCACAATATGGAGAAACAGATCAAGATAATTAACTAGTTAAAGGGCTCATTTTATAGAAAGTGAGCGTCAGGTTCTGTAGAAATACTGTGAAAGGATCTAAAGGCTCAATCCAAAGATTTTGAAACTGTTTCAGCAAACGAGCCACCTGGACTTCTGTAACACTGTGATGTCACAGCTGTGCAGTCATTGCAGTGTCTGCTCAGGCCTGTGAGGGCTGACCAATCAGAGCAGACTGGGCTTTTCGGAAGGTTAGCTTGAAGAGAAAAGAGTGTTGACACATGGTGAAGAGTTGTTCTTTCTTCATTAACTCTATGAACTCTTTATTTTTTCTTTCACTTATTGTGATGATAATTTTTGCTCACAACCATCCCGCCACAGCGGGTTGTCACAACATTTTGCGACGTACATCACGTGATGTGATGATCATCGGTGCTGAAAGTCCTTGCAGCCCTTTGCTGCATATCTCAACAGCTCCTTCGTGATCCATTACCCCCCAAAGTGAATAATAAAATCATTCCCTGACATATTTGACATCCTTTTTTTTTTGCTCTGTAGAGTCCTTTTTGATTAATGATAGTGGTACTCGCTGAACACGTTGCCTTTTCTGTGACTAGCCTACTTCAAAATAAAAGAAGAGTCTTGTTTCACCAGTTAGATGCCTTTAATGTGATGCTGCAGCAGTAGGAAATGTTTGGTTTGCAACAGTCCAGTAAAAAGTGATGTGTCTGAACGCGTTCATATTTTGGGCAAACGTGAATTGAACATACCGTATTCTGCCTGATGAACGTTATTGTGGACACGCCATTCTGGCGTTTGTGAACGGCGCGTTCTCACAGTTTGACTTTGCTCAAGAGAGTGTCAGATTTCCATCGAGCCTTCCAGGCGAAAACCGGCTAAAATATACCGTGAATAGGCTAGTATGTAGCGGAAAATCGCTCAATCTGGACACCAAAGGACGCTGGACGAGAAGTTTGTGCATGCAACTTGCTTTACTTTCGATCAAAACTAAACTTAACTGTTTCAGACAAAAACAGCTGCATACCAAACATGCAGTGAGGCATAGAGTCGCACCGCCGCATGCGTCATCAATGTGCTAAGCATGGAGGTAAAAACAAATGAAGGCTTCACATCTGTTTTTTTAGTGTGATATATCTAAAAAGTTTTGGAGTGATGCTGAATGCTCTTGAACACATGATGAACTTTGTTATCCTATGCAAAATGTTTTATTCACAAGCAAAAATGTGCAAAATCACTACCTAAATGTGCTCCTTTTCTCCTGGAACTGAGCTCTTTGCTTAAATTTCTGATTTTGTTAAATAACAAAAAAAGTAATACCTTACTGAGTCATTATGGTGAAAGTTTTTTTTCCCTGAAGCCACTGTATGAACTATACATTATTTATTTTACGTTTCCCTTTCTTTTTCTTTTTATTAATTATTTATTTATTTACTTATTTTGTTTAAAATTTTTTATTTGTATTCTTTCCTGTGCAGCAAACCTGAAACAGCACATTGAACTAAAGCACCCGGCGAGCCTTTCAAGGTATGTGCAAGTGAATAAAAAATCCAAAGACACGGCAACAGCGAGCCAAAACAGATCCTCTACCACCCAAATCACATTAACGGCGTACAGTAGCAGCTCCGCTGTCTTCATCTCCCAGCTGCAGCTGGACGACCTGGTTCTGCAGAATATTATCGGAGAACTGCAGTTTCAGTGTTAAAACTGAAACTCTATATGGGCTGTGGCAATCATTTTGAACAATAATAGCTCGCATCAACATATCGAAAGAAAAAAAAAGAACTACGAACTAGTTCATTTTTGGAACTGTGAACTTAGTTCAAAATGTTGAATTATGAACTATGAACTGAACTAGTTCATTTTAACATTTGTGAACTGAACTTTGAACTAATTCATGTAGAAGGTGAACTTTCCCAACACTGCCAGTAAGGCAGTGTTCTTCAGATAGTTAGTAGCTTTTCTTGTAGAAAGTTGGTGTACTGGGTGTTGTTGTCATAGGAAGATGCCGGCACTGACACTCGATTTAACTTAGTCAGGCAATCCTACACACTGGTCCTTTTCTAGTGGACACCCTAAATAAACAGTTTCAACATAAAAATTAGCAAATTCATCTTAAACACATGAACATGCACCGCCTGACAACTGACACCAGCTGCCCTGAGGCTTTTACTGGCCAGCTGGGCGATGATGTTAGCAGCGAGTTTGCTCTCAACAAGCTCTCCTCGCTTTTTTAGTCAAAAAATACAAATTATACAGCAAGTAGTTCCGACCAAGCAATATGATTGGTCAACAAGAAATTTAGAACATGCTCAAATCAGCATGAGAGCATGCCTGACTCATTACGCAGAATATTACTGCGCTATGTCTGTGGCCACATTGTATCCATCTCCACGGCAACATTGTAACTGTCAGAGCTGGAGTAGGAGACGGGGGAAAAAAAGGCTACAAAATGGATCGGTTTGTTGTTAATTTTGATTTAATTTGGCGGTCTCAGTTTGGATGAATGGTTGGAGGAGGATGAGAAGAACCAAATGACAAAAAAGGAACGATTTGTGCCTATGTCACATGAAGAGCTGGAATTGGAACTGTCCAGGAATGAACAGACTATGTCCCGATCAACGTCTTGAGCTGTCAGATGTTTTCAGGAGTATCTGAAAAAGCACTAAACAGGATGTAGATATTGTAACTATAACAAAAGAAGAGCAAAACAGAATTATTCGTGAATTTTATAGGTCAGCAAGAAACAGCCAGGGTCAGCACTACTCTATCAGCAGCTACGTCGGATTGAGGGCTAACCGTTATATCAGCGACCCTCCTCTCAGTCGCGCATAGTATCTAATGTAAGACACTGAGTTCACAACGTCAAACAACGTGTTGGACGTGTTGGACAACGTGTTGGACTCATAAAGTCTCTCAGCAGAGCGGGCCGCGACAAAACTGAACATCATGCCGTGATCAACGAGGAGGACCTGGTAGTCTTAAGAAAGTCGGAGGCAGTGAATCCAAACACACCACGGGGCCTGGTAAACAAGGTGTGGTAATGACATCCAGTTACATTTTGAAAGGAGAGGAAAGGAAGGTCTGAGAAAACGCCTCAATCCTTCAAAATAAAACATGATTGAACAGGTGGGTTTCTCAAAGAGCAACGTCAAATAGAAATACATATTCATGCATAATCATTTTGTTATTATGTTGATGTCATGGTCAAACTTACCTGATAATTCCTATGCTTTTTTTAAAGGCACCAAATATGTGACACTCAGCTTCAACGAGGAAACAAAAAACATAATGAAAGGGATCGTCAAAGTAGGAAAGGTACAGTGTTTGAAGACCAAGGGAATGAATTGTGCCCGGTTTCTTCATTTGAAAAATACATTTCAAAAATCCCAAAAGAAGCCAAAGCTTTCTACCTCCATCCAAAAAGAGGAGAAAAGTTAGGGGACGTGTGGTACTCGTTGGAGCCAATGGTTGCTAATTACCTGGGTTTGATGCTATCGCCTTTATCCAAAGAGGCAGAAACATCAGTTATTTACCCAAATCACTGCATCAGAAGCACTACCATCCAGAAACTGGCTGAGGGTGGACTGGAAGCCAGAGAAATAATGACAGTCAGCGGATACAGGTCTGAGAGTTCCCTCCAGAGCTACTGGGCACCTTCTCTGGATAACAGAAAACGGTGCAGCAACCTGCTGTGCGCTGGCCGGGAAAATAAGAGACCTCTGGAAGTCAGCCTCTCTACCAGCTGTAAAACACCACCTGCTAAACCACAGCGATCCCACATGGACTTTATGAACAGCTACTTCAACAACTGTAATTTTATTGGAAGTATGCAAGTTAATAGCCCCAAAAAGGCGCTGCAGGTCAGCGAAGATGGCTACTGCCTGCGGAGACTTGACAGTGGAAACACACTTCAATTCATGTGTTCTTATATATGGCAATACATTTGATTTTATATATTATTAATATGTATTAACTATTTAAGAGCACATTGGTGGTAAATAAAGTGATACATCTGGAACTTCTCTGTTCTTTATAATTAGATAATAATAAGATTGAAATGAAATGAAGTCTGAGCTGAGTATTTATTTATTTTTTATTTTTTTTAGAAACATTATTTATTACTCATGAAAATAAATCACAAACCACCTGTCAGTCGTCAAAGTCACAAGTGTCCAGTTTTAGCTGAGAGGGTAGCCTATTCCCTTCGGTGTGAGAGACACTATTGTGACCGCGGTGAAAACATTTTATAAAAAATATAAAAGAAAAAAAATCGGCATATTTGTTATAACTTGGAGGATAAAAATAAGCATTTTCTGTTTATCTGTGCAGTATTGATTTAGTTCGAGAAATTCTAAGACCGCGATAAAACATAAAGTGATAGTTCGGGTTTTTTGAAGTGGGGTCATATAAAGTACATATCTATAGTCGATCTGTTTCCTACCGTAATCACCGATCAGCGCAGCCTCAGTTTGGAGAAGTAGAGAGCCGCTCCAGCAAGACGCTCAGCTTTGTACTGCAGTGAACGAGTCCAGAGAAAAAGAGAAATAAACCACCTAAAACAAGGCTCACCTTAAAAAATCTATATCAGTTCAAGTGTACGTTGTCTAGGTAAAATTCACACCGCTTCACATCGCCGTCAGACCGCGCTTTCTTTTGGCACTACATTTCCTAACTGTACAACCCCTGTATCCCTACGCATGAGCGCTACTGCGGAGGGATACGGAGAGTTAAGTTTTCGTTTTTATCAAAAGTAAACCTCTCGTTCAGCAGCTGAGCCTTGCGCTGTATTCTGCTGCTCACAGATCAACTGTTGCCCAGTTACGCTAGTGCGTAGGGATACGGGGGTCCTGCGGTTGAGAAAATGTAGTGCCCTTTACAACATACACTTGAATTGATACAGATTTTTTTAGATGAGCCTTGTTTTAGGTGGTTTATTTCGCTTTTTCTCTGGACGCCGTTCACTGCAGTACAAAGCTGAGCGTCTGGCTGGAGCGGCTCTTTACTTCTCCAAACTGAGGCTGCGCTGATCGGTGATTACGGTAGGAAACAGATCGACTATAGATACGTACTATATATGACCCCTCTTAAAAAAACCCGAACTATCACTTTAACATCAGCTCAGAGTTCACTCATCTGGGACTAGAAAATCTTTTCTGTTGCTAGGTCGTTGCTAAGCGTTGGATTATTTGCTTAAGTGGTAAACTACGTTCCGTTACACATGAGTCTACTGACATGACTGATTTTGTTTCAGTTATTAATCAGACCCCATGTGTTTCCATGGAAACACAATGCACACCAAATTTGAAAGCAAATTGTCCATCAACATGGATATATTTTGATTATACATTTTATTTTTGTTGGTATTAGTTGTCTAATTGCAATATTTAAGCTGCTCGGTCCTGACCGCATCACTGTCGTGCTCAAATGACGTTAAAGCACACCCTCTCGGGTAATATTGCGTAAATGAACAACTCTGTTAAATATCACAATTGTGTATACACAATAAAAACAGCCATCAGGAATGTACCTCAGGCTGAAAAGGTTGTCAGACAGCTACTCCTTACTGCAGGTGTTAGCTTTGAGCATTAAAACATTAAAAAACACCCAACGTTATCACAATGAATGTGAAGTTTGCTGTCAGGCTATCATGTTAGCTGTGGGAAATGTTTTGCCATTTCTCCTGTGAAGACTACTTTTTGTCGTTTATTTGTCGGTGCAATTGATTTATTGATTGCTGTCAGGATGTTGAGAGGTCTACTGCAAATATAACAAAAGCTCACAAAACCAAAGTTTTTTAAATGGTTTCAGGCAGACGGTTGTGGTGCATCGAAGCACGGTCAGGACCTGCCGCAACACTTCCTCTGTATCACAAAGACCTGCAAAGAGAACAGACTGCAAAGGCAACAAGAGGAAAACTGAATGATATCATTGACACAGCAGGAGAGGATATAACAGTTACTAAGAGAGGTTCAACACACGCTGGCTGAGGTTAAAGATCCAGATCTGTTCTGTCTTTTAGATTGTGAGGAATTCAAAATGAAATGTCCTTTTAGTCTCTCTGTACTTAAAAGATGTGTGGCGGTCTGAGGCGTAGCTGTGTCTGATGGGGTGAGAGCTGTTTGTGTCCCCTGAACCTCAGAGACAGAAACGCTGCCTGAACACGTTCCATCAGCTCACATCCAGTCCGGAGATGACAGCCCCTCCCGTCAGCGTCATCCACCGCGGCATCACCCGTGACAACCTCAACAGCGTAACAACACAGAAACAGGCGTGACTCCGTGCGACGCCCGTTTACACCGAGCCGCTTTGTGTCACACACGCCGCCGTCGGTCGGCAGCGTTCAGATAAAAGCTCTGATTGATTGGCCTCGGCTAAGACAGAAAACACTCGCCATCTCTCAGCAACAATTACCCGTCCCTCCACGCCGGCTGTCAGCGCACTAATTCATCTGTCATCATCCCACTTCTCCCAGTAGAATCAGCCTGACAGCGAGCCCAGTATCAGTCACACGGCATTACACTCCTGTTGGCTTTCATTAGCTCCACTTTGTCTTTCAACATGAAGGATGCTGGATTCCTTTTTAGCCTTAAAACTAATGTTTCTGCTTGTTCCGCCTGAACTCTGCTTCACAATCACACAGGGACATCAGCACAGGCCTGTGTAATACATCATCACGTGACTTTAATTCCACCGAGTCGGATCAACCAGTGGCTCCACCTTCACTAACTCATGTTGCATTTCTGATCATATGTCAAGCTTTGGAGCAGATGAACGTCTGCAAGCGGGAAAAACACACGCAAGTCAAATATTCATTCCCTTTTTTGCTCGGCTAATGAAACAAAAAGACTTGTGGTTGATACCAGTTGATACTCAAAAAATCTCAAAATATTAAAAATGTATGAAATAAAAAAAAAATACGGAAGAACTATGAAATAGAACGAAATAAAGTACAAATCAAAGAATCGCTTGGACTGCTGGAGTGAACGGGACAAGTGACAAAACAGAAAAAATGAGATGACAAAATTAACTGAAAACCATGAAGTCAACATTGCTGTTGAAAAATGTTTCTTTTATATCTCATCAGTACATCAGTATCAGACCAGATAATTAATTCTGTAGGTGCTTTTTAATACAAGTTTAGAGTTTGTAGTTTCTTGGAAAATGATAAAACGTTTATGACTTATAGTTGAAACTGTGAGATGTACATATAGATCTATATGTATATGGGGAGGGAAGCAATGTCCCCAGACAGAACCTTGTTCAGATGTATCCTGTACACATTGTGACTCCATTAAACATCTCTTAACTTGATAATGATGCCGTGGGTGTAGAGAAGGACCCTGTCGCAGGGGAGTGTATCTGCTGACCACGACTCACTGATTGCTGTACAAAAACCCAGCTTTATTCACAGGAATGAAACTGGATCATATTCTGTAATATAAAACTAACACTTAGGACCCAAACCAGCAAGAAAACCACCTCCGTATAATTGTTCCCAGTCGTCAAACTGGCCTCAGTCTTCATACAGAGCTGTAGGCTCGATGGCAAGGAGGTGAAAAACACGCTAAGTAATATTGGCTTCTGTATAGCCAATCAGCACTCATGACAAACTCCTCCTTAGATAATGAGGAAGCTAGCAGCGCTCAACCAGCTTTTTCATGGGAACTTTAAAGTCAAGAGATAACCCTGAAACTCAAAATATGTTTTAAGTTTTGAAAGTGTTTGAAAGATGAAAATCAAAAAAGCTACAATTCAACAACAACTGAGCAAGATCAGTCTGCTGATGAAGATCATGTGATATAACTGAAAGCTACTGCAAGTTGTTTAATGTTTGGTGCAGCTTTATTGGGCGCCCCAATGTTCCCAAATAAAACAGATATGTCCGGCTGAATTTTGGAAATGACCATGAAACATGGAACAAGCAGTTTTCCTAAAACTTGCTAAATGTGGAGAAAATTATGTGTTTTTTTAACATTTAGTGATGAAACATCAACCTCACGTTGGTGTGACGGTGCCACCGTGGGATAAAAGTCTTTTTTTTCAGAAGTGTTTCCATTATTCTGTCCACCCCCTGGATTTTCAGCAGTCTCTGGGGGGAGTATTTCCAGAGAGGATGATGGGAGTTTCTGACAGCCCGTCTCCTCCCTCCTGCATGACTTAACAGGGCCTATCAGAGCGTTACGACATTTGATTCCCCCGATGGCAGCTGGAGAGCAGGAGGGTGAGGGGTGGGGGTGAGACGGCTCTCTGGGGGGGCAGAGGTCATCTCCAGGGGCTGAAGGCTTCTCCTCATCCTCATCCTCGCACTCAATCTGCCTCTTTTTGAGAAGAGAACCTGGACGTTTTGGTCCGTTTTTTTCCTGGTTTGTGACTTTTTCCCCCAGTTAAGAGAAACAACTTTGTGACAGTTTGTTCCTGTTTGGACGTGACGTGACGTGACGTGACGACGCTGACTCCTTATTAACAATGGTTTTCCCAGTTTGGTGTGAGTGATTTGACAGGCACAGTTCCCTACTTTGCTTTCCAGCCCTCTGACAAAAACCTCAACTGTTGGACCATTTCATCGGCTTCTTCTCCTCTGATCCTCCACTTAGTCGTTCTGCTGTTTTCCGGCAGCGTCCGGCCTCCCCCGGTGGGATCCTCGTCCCTGATCTAATAACTCTGCGGCGGCTGATAAAAAGACTCTTCGCTGAGAGACAAAGATGCGCTCTGCTGCAGGTGGACCAATGCTCAGATTAAAGATGGATGAAGTGTTTCTGATTCAACCTGCCGCACTGAATTTACTTCCTCGACTTTCACTGCAGGAGGAAGAAGTTTTATTTTTCCTTGGAGGCTGTTTTTTTGCAGCCAACCAGTGATCTCAGCCATAAAAACAATACGTTCCTCTTTCAAGTAAATAGCAGATATCAAGACAAATGTGAAACAAATGTCCCATTATAGACTGAACAGCAAACTCTCACAATAATGACCATAACTCTCCACACATCTAATCCAGTAAACATCCACATAATGAAAACATAAAATAATCACTATAAACAGCTACAGTACGTCCACTGTGAGGTAAACAATTAGCAAAAAACTGAAGCAGACAGACTGCAGGGGGTTGTATTTGTGGGAGGATTTCTTTCACTGTTTGTTCAAAAGAAAACTTGGAAACAATAGAGTTTGAAAATAAAAGGACGTGGGCTGAAAATCTCTGGGTTTCAATACGTGAAGTGGATAGAAGTGGATCATTGTCCCACAGTGAAACAAAAACAGAAGTCAAGGAGCTGCACAGGGTTAAAATTATAACAAAAATGAAAAAAAGAAAAAAACTCTTCACTCTGTATCCACACCATGGTGGGCAGATGAAGCTGCTGCCAGAAGCTTTGTGATTAATCTTTTTTAATCGATTATATGCAGCTACAGAGTGACGCACCACGTGTTGCTGCGTGAAGTGCAAAAATTTCAAATAAGTCTTACTCAAATTTCAATGGCGACTCGAATGATTTCCTCTTTTGCTGCCTGAATAATTTCTATGGTTCGAGGTTTGCGCCATTTTTAGATTTAAAGGTGGAAACACATCAAATTTAAAAAAAAAAAAACACAGATCTCAATGTTATGATGTGATCTGTCAAGCCTCTTAGGGTACGTTGCTTGGTTCAATGTTGGCGAGCCTTTTTTGAAACTATGTGATCATTTTTCGGTTGACGTTGGGTTGTTCTTTCTGATATCACTGTTTTACAAACATCCACTTGTTTACGGTTTGCAGCCTCTCCTTTCCCTGTTCTGTTTATGACAGCCATGTGTGCTGTAGCCTAAACAGCCATCTTCTTCGTGAACTGGCTAATTCACTCCAAACCAGTTGAAAGAAACGCCTGATTTGCATTTTTTGCCTGACCAATTCGATTGAAAATTGAGCGTATAACTCTGCACCCACTTACTGCTCTTGTACCAACCTTCATGTCTTTAATCTATATACTTCTATTGGTTACTTTCTTTACTTATCTGTACTTATTTCTGTCCTTGTGCTGCTGCAACACCTACGTTTCTCTGAGGATCAATAAAGTTTTTTTATTATCTCCTTTCAGACTTCTGACACTTATTTCTATCAGACAACCGCAGAAGTATTGGACTCATCTCTCTGAAGGATTTCTTGACTTTATGATATTATTCAGAGGTCTCACTCAGTGTCTGTTTTCTGAAACTGTTTGTACTTTTAATGCTGTATAAAAACCATACAAACTAAAATCTCTTGACACTGATCGTAAAAGATAATAACTGGACTGAGCGTAGGATAGGAGCTGTCACATCGCTGCAGAGACGGACCCACGATGCAGATTTAAAATGTCATGAATCAGTTCGGATCTGAACGGCGGCTGGTTGAACGTTGGGTGTCTGTGGCACTCCCCTCCATGCAGTAGATAATGACAGTGGTGCTCAGGAGGAAATTAAATGTCAAGCCACTGCCTTTGATTTCTGCTAAATGGAGCGCTAATTACATACAAAAGCTGTTAGATCCAGCCACGGTGTCTGTCTGTCACTTTCTCCTCTCAGTTTGGCCCAAGAAGATAAAAGAAGATCTGCTCCCTCCTCCTCATCTTTGTCGTCCTCCTCCTCGCCTTCCTCCTCGCAGATCTGTCTCGCAGTCTGAAGGTAGAAATTCGTCTGATGTGTAATCGTCGCCACTCTGTGTCACTGTGCCGCCGTCCAGGCTGAAAACGGACGATTTACAACTGGAATGAGTCCACAAAAGCTCTGAGAATAGTTTCTTTAAGAGCGGGTGAATAAAAAATCCCCCCTGTGTCTGTGACTCATAAGAAGTTCTGTCTGTTACTGAAACACAATAGAGCGCTTGTGCAGTCTTGTTTAATGATGTCCACTGCTGATGAACGCGAGACCACATTTCAGAAAGCGAGTTGTATGTGATCCATTAATGATTTATATGATATGACTTTATATGATATCCATCGGTCTTCATTTGTGGAGTTATCTCATGAGACTTTGCAGTTGGAGCAGGTCTAAACCACTCTCTCAAATAAAGACTGGATGAAACACCCTCTGAAACAAACGTTCTGTCTACTTATGAACATTTTTGTGGTGGAAATATATATTCATTGGACTTTTCTTCACATGCATGTACTGTATATAGTTTCTTTGGTCCGTTTATATAACTCTGTATTTAAAGGTCAGACTGTGTAATTGTAATACTGTTGAACTGCACAGTGACAGATGTTTAGGTTGAGATCACAGTGCTCTTCATCACACCTGTAAGCCTGAGCCAACAACATGTCGCTTGCTTTTCCACTCATGCAGAGCAAATAAATACCAGTCATTTTTAAGTCCCACAGCTGAGTTTTGGGTGTTTGTCAAGCTTTCTCTCCATATATTTATAGTATTAATCAATATCATTGGTATTCTCTGTGTTTGCCAGCTACTGACTGATTTTCATGGATACTTCTTGATAAACAGAAAAAACCTGATTTGAGTTTTTCTGTTCATAAATCTGTAACTGGCAACATTAATTTCTTGTATTCAGCTTCTAGACTGCCAGATGTTACTTGACCTCCTAACAACCTCCGTTACACAGCATTGATAAAGCAATGAGGTTCAACAAAGCCCTGTGTTACCATACAGTTGCTCTGCTGACATACACAGTAAACTGATCCACCAACTGTCTTACGTTTTTTTCGGGTAAGCAACTAAATCTGCTAGCTTGCTAACTGGCAATCAGTAAGACCGCTATCAAAGTATGTTATTGTAGCTGACAACAGCTAGCATTAAAGCCATGTCAGTATTGTTACAAAGGCCTGCTGCTCTAAAAAAAAAACAAATCTGTCTCCGGAGTTATTTGAGTTAATATTTTTCTGTATTTGGATGTGCAGAAAAAAATGAAGTCAAGTGACTTTCTTCATCATGGTAACA